>PVJI01030622.1:0-13995 GCA_004026765.1 Micronycteris hirsuta
TGATTCCCTCTTTGCTGGCTCCTGGGTGAGTTGGCAGGCCTGCACAGTTCCGAGTCCCTGTGGGACTCCCCAACAAACTCTCCTGTGAGGCTGGGAGTTCCTCCTGCCATAGCCTCAACCCCCACAGGTGTTTTCAATTGGTGATTTGAGGCTTTATTTCCCTATGTTGATGGGCCTCTCCATCTGTTCTGCCCCCCAGCTTTTCCTCCCGGTTTATCCGCGTGCTAATGAGGGACCGCCCAGTCCACCAGTCTCAGCCCCTGTTTCACAGAGTATGCCCACCAAGCTTTGGCCAGGCGCGCCCACCATGGGCCACTTCAGGCGGCTGGAGCACTGCCGGCACAGCTCCACAAACCACATCTTGCCGAGCACTCACCACCTGGCTCTGACCTGCCTACCGGTCTGGATGAACGTGTCTTCTTTACTCCTTGGTTGTCGGACTTCCACTCAGTTCAGTTTTCTGTCAGATCTGGATGCCCTTGCCCTCTAGATTGCTTTTTTTCCCCCTCTTTTGGTTGTTCGAGGAGGCACAGTGTGTCCACCTATGCCTCCATCTTGGCCAGAAGTTCAGCCACTAGCAGCTGCTTTTAATAATGCCACTCATCCCTAATGATTAATATGCTTGTCAAAATAAAATGGAAATGGAAATTACCCCACACGGCAAGGGGACTGGGATTTGCTGAACCATCTGGCCCCAGTATTCTCAATCCTGTCTTGGACTCTAGATACAATGGAATGATAATGGAGTAGAAATTCACACAAATCTGTCTATTTGCTCCTTCTATTTCCAGCCAAGCACAGATACAGCTCTGCTCCTCCGGCATTCAGTTCCCAAGAGGATTGGAGCCTGGTTTCTGTCCCAGGCCTCAGCAACTTACTAAAGGCCTCAGCAACTTGCAGCTGAGCACAGCAGCTTTTCTGGCTTTATCAATAAGAGCACCAGTGCAAAGAAATTTATAACCTTGAAACAAAAGCTGGTGGAGACCTCAGAGAGAGTTGGATTTATTTTACCGAGATGGAAGGTAACTGGGTTAGTCCCAGGAAGCACTTGCCCACAGCCCAGAAGTGGACAGGACCCTGAGGGCCGACTGAAATTGTTTGCACACTTCAGTCTGCACATGAATGTTGTATTGCAATATGTTTTTCTTAATATGAATAATAGGAATAGTTATTCTTATCACACCTCAGAGCAATATAACTGGTCAGCATCTCAGGAACCTTCAAAAGAATTCTTTTTTTTTTTTTTTCAGTTTAAAAACAAGCTTTTGAGTTTTGGGGTGGAGACAATAAATGCAATGCAATGTTTTCACCTAAAATTCTTCCTTTTCTCCTGCATATACAGAGAGATAATATTCCACGTTCCTTGTGGTTGGGGACACGTTGCCAATGGACTGTGGGTACAAAGAATGTAGCTAGATCCCCAACCTTCTGAGAGGCTATATATTCTCTCTTCTGCCACTGGTTAACCCACTGCAGGTCCTTGGAGGCCCTAAGTAAGGTAGAGCTGCGAGATAGAGGAACCTCCATCTATGATCACCTCCAACCTTTCCATTTGTCTCTCACCCAGATTTGAAGACAAACAGGAATACTTCTAGTGTGCTAGGCCTCTGTATTATGTTGATAAGACACCTACAATAAGGTATCTGAATTAGCTGAAAACAGCAAACATTTATTGTCTCACTTTTTTGGAAGCTGCTCTGGACCATGGTGTCTACAAAGACTCTAGGGAAGGATCTTTCTTTGCATCTTCCTAGCTTCTGGTGGTTGTTGTAAATCCTTGACATCCCTTGGCTTATAGATGTATCACTCTAATCTTTGTCTCTGTCATCACATGGTGTTCTTCTCATGTGTCTGTCTTTGTGTCCAAATTTCTATCTTTCCACAAAGACACCAGTCATGGATTAGAACCCTCCTTACTCCACTACAACTTTTTCTTGATTATATTAACAAGAAACCTATTTCCAAATAGAGTCACATTCACAGGTGTTAGGAGTTAATACTTACACTCATCTTTTTGGGAAAGACCATTCAATTTACTATAGTCTCTAAAATTGGAGGTTTTTTGTTACAACAGCTGATATTACCTGCTCTGACTAATACATGTTGAATATTGATTTCAACTGAGAGTAACTTTCTCCAGGAAACAATTTCTAACCTCCTACCACTGAACCCAGAACATGTGCTACTTTCACAGAGGATTCCCATATTGCTCTAAACTTCCTTTATTACACTTTTCATGCTGTGCTGTAATGTCCTGTTCCTTTAAACAAGTAAATTTGTCTCCTCTTTGGCTAAACTTTTCATGTTCTAGGGGCAGGAATACAGCTTTTCTTGTTCTTCATTGTCACTTTTAAGCCTGGAGCATTATACATTCCTTAATAAATACCTTTCAAATCAATGTATGGTTGATGCAAGGAGGGTTGGGTGCTCTGGCACAAGTAGCATTAGGCCAACTTTCTGCCTTCAAGAATGTTACAGTTGCTAATGGTGTCCTATTGTCAAATACACTGTTGATTCTATTCACTTTGTCTCCCCTGCTTAATGTACCACATGTGATGTCCTCGAACATACATATATATTAAAGAAATTTGAAGAATCTGGCTCTTCTGGGTTGTTGCCTCAGATCCCTGGTTCTCAGATTAGCATCAGTTCAATCTAGAAATGACTTCTTTCTCATTTCTATTTGGATCCCTTGCTTATCACCTTAAACCCTAAGAGACAGTGTTTCACTCACTCCATGAGTATAAATGGTTTGTTGAATTGAGTGAAATTCCTCCTAAATCCAGCTCCCAGTCCATAAGCTGCTTCATAGTGGCAACTCATAGTAACTGAGTCTCCCTTGTGGGTTTGGAACTTACTCTTCTCTCTGACTTTTGGAATCACCACATCTCAGAATAGAGGTGTTCCCACAGAAACATCAGGAGCCATTAGGGTTGGCACCTTTTCTACTAAAGCAATGCCAATTTTTTTTAAATAAAACTTTTAAAAAATAGACTTTTTTTAAAGAGCAGTTTTAGGTTAGTAGCAATATTGAGCTGAGAATTCCCACATGCCCTCTGCCCCCACCACGTAAGTCCCCCCTACTGTTATGAACTGAATGGTTATGTACCTCTAAAATTCTTATGTGGAAACCCTACTATCCCTTAAAGTGATGGTATTTGGAAGTGGGGCCTTTGGAAGTAATTAGGATTAGATAAGATCATGAAGATGGAGCCTTCAAAAATGGGATTTTTGCCTTTATAAGTGTCGCTAGGGAGCTTTCTTTCTCTTTGCTCTCTGCCATGTGAGGATACGTTGAGAAGTCAACAGCCAACTACCTGGAAGAGAGCTTCCACTGGAACTTAATCATGCTAGCACCTCAGTCTCAAACTTCCAGGCTCCAAAACGTAAGAAATAAATTTTTGTCATTTGTAAGCTACTTGGTCTATAATATTTTTGTTATAGTAGCTCAAATAGACTGACACCATTGTCAATCTCCTCATCAGATGGCCCATTTGTTACAATTAATGAACCTACATTGGCACATCATCATTACCCAGAGTCCTTAGTTTACATTTGGGTTCACTCTTGATGTTGCATATTCTATGGGTTTTGACGAATGTGTAATGGCATTTATTCTCCATTATACTATCATACAGAATAGTTTCACTGCTCTAAAATCCCTGTGTTCTCCACCTAACTTTCCCTTCCTTTCCCCTAACCTCTGGTATACACTGATCTTTTTATTGTCTCCATAGTATTGTATTTTCCAGCTGCCATATAGTTGGAATCAGACAATATATAGCCTTTTCAGATTGGCTTCTTTTTTACTTGGTAATATGCATTTGGGTTTCTTGTTGTCTTTTCATGTCTTGACACCTTGTTTCTTTTTTAGCACTAAAAATATCCCATTGTCTGGATGTACTGCATTATGTTTATCCATTCACCTACTGAAGAACATCTTGATCACTTACAAGTTTTGGCAAGTATGAAGAGTTTATGTGAACATCTATGTAGAGGTTTTAGTGTGGATATTTTTTTTCTCTTTTTTAAATACCAAGGAATGTGATTGCTGGACTGTATGGTAAAAGTATGTTTAATTTTAAGGAAACTACTAAAGTGGCTTCCAGGGTCAGTGTTACATTTTGCATTTCCACCAATAATGAATAAGAGTTTTTGTTGCTCTACATCTTCATCAGCAATAGGTGTCAGTTTCTTGTACTATGGCTTTCTAATAGGTATATAGTGGTATCTCATTGTGTTATTAATTTGCAATTCCCACATAACCATTTGGAAGTTTGGGGATATGATGTTGAACATATTTTTATATGCTTACTTCACATCTGAATATATTCTTTGGTGAGGTGTTTGTTTGACTCTTTGTTCTACTTTTAAGTTGAGTCATTTGTTTCCTTATTGTTGATTTTTAAGAGTAATTTGTATATTTTGGATAACAGTTCTTTATCAGATATGTCTTTTGAAAATATATTCTTCCACTCTGTAGCTTTTATTCTCATTTTCTTAATGTCATTGGAAGAGCAGAAGTTTTAAACTTTAGTGAAGTTCACCTTATTAATGATTTCTTTAATGGACCGTGCCTTTAGTATTGTATCTAATAAGGCATCACCCTATGTTAGGTCGTGTAGATTTTTCTCTTATGCATTCTTTTAAGACTTTCATAGTTCTGTGTTTCATATTTATGTCCATAATTTATTTTGAGCTAATTTTATTTTTGTAAAGGGTGTTAAGTCTTTGTATATATTTTCTTTTCCCCTTTGGATGTGGATGTCCTTTTGTTCTAGCACCACTTATTGAAAGGCCATCTTCTCTCCATCGTATTGTTTGTGCTTCTTCACCAAATATCTGTTCGCTATATGTATATGTGGGTCTTCTTCTTGACTCTGTTTTGTTTTACTGATCTATTCATGTATTCTTTCACTAATACCATGCTATTTTTATTACTCTGGCCATGGAAGTCTTGAATTCAAGTAAGTAGTGTTAGTCTTCTAACTCTGTTTTTCTTCAATATTGTGTTGGCTATTATAGACCTTTTGCCTCTCCATATAAAATTTAGAATCAGTTTGTTGGTATATACAAAATAATTTGCTGGAATTTGCTTGTGATTACATTGAATCCACAGACCAAGTTGGGAAGAACTGATATATTGACAATATGGAGTTTATTTATGCATAAACACAGAGTATCTTTCCATTTTTTAGTTCTTACTTGATTTTTCCCCTCAGTTTTGTAAACTTTCCTCATATCGACCATGCACATAATTGTTTTTAAGATTTATACCTACCTACTTCATTTTGGAGGGTGTTAGTGTAAACAGTAATGTGTTTTTAACTTCAAATTCCGCTTTTTATTCCTAGTATATAGGAAAATAATTGACTTTCATGTATTAAGGTCACATCCTTCAGCCTTGCTAATAATCACTTATTAGTTCCAGGATTTTTTATAGTTGTTGATTCTTTCCAATTTTGACATGATTTTCACAATCATGACATGTGAAAAATTCACTTCTTTTTTCCAAGTCTGAATATCTTTTATTTTTTGTATTAGTGCACTAAAATTACTTCCAGTATGATGTGTTTTTTAAATTGCTTTATTTTTGTTCAATTACAGTTGTCTGCATTTTCTCCCCACCATTACCCCCCACCCCAGCAAAACCCACCTCCCTCCCTTGCTTCCACCCTCCGCCTTGGTTTTGTCCATGTGTCCTTTGTAGTAGTTCCTGAAATGTTTTAAGGGAGTGATGAGTAGGGAGATTTTTGTCTTGCTCCTGCCTTAGTAGCAAAGCTTCTAGTTCCTGATCATGAAGTGTTATGATAGTTATAGTTTTTTATATGTTCTTTATTAGGTTGAGGAAGTTTCCTTCTTTGTTATATGAACGTTTTTATTATGAATGGGTATTGAATTTTGTTAAATCTTTTTCCTGCATCTAGTGATATGATCATGTTATTTTTTCTTTTTTAATATGTTGATGTGATGGATTGTATTAATTGATTCTCAAATGTTTAATGAGTCTTGCATACTTGGTATAAATCTCATTTGATTGTAGTGTATAATTTTGTAATACATTGTTGTATTTAACATGCTAATATTGTATTTACCAATTTCTCATCTATGTTCATGATGTATATTGGACTGTTGTTTTCTTTACCTGTAATATATTTGTCTGATTTTGGCATTAGGATAATGGTGCCCTCACAGAATAAATAAAAAATATTCTTTCTGCTCTTATCTTCTGAAAAGAGTATAGAGAATTTCTCCCTTAAATGTTTGTTAGAATTCACTAGTAGTCTCATCAGGGTCTACTGTTTTTGCTAAAGATTCATACCCTGCATTTAATCATGAGAAAACATTAGGCTGACACAAAATAAGAATTATTTTGTAGCCTGAACTCTTCAAAATGTCAGTCATAAAAGTCAAAGAGAAAGCAAGGAACTCTTCTGGCTTGCAGGCAATTGATGAAGCCTAAATGGAGGCTGAGGACTAGATAGAGTAAGGTATCAATGTTAATTTCTTGAGTATAATGATTTTATTGTGGTTAGGTAGGAAAATGTCCTTGTTTCTAGGAAAGATACATTACCTTATTCAGGGTGTTGGGGGATCATGTCAGCAACTTAGCGTTAAATGGTTTCAGGGGTAAAAAAGTTCTTTGTACAGTAGTTGTAAGTTTGAAATTTCTTCAAAATTTAATGTTTAATGCCCCAATTAGAATGGAAAATTATATTATTTCCCCACATATAAATGGAGGCATTCATCTAAAAACTCACTTTCTATACTTGTTACTGCAGTGCACACTAATTCATCCTCTTAGTCATATGTTTTCCTCAGGAGAAAAATCTCCAAAGTAACACTGAGAACATAGCCCTGGGACCAAGTTTGGGAATGTCAAAACTCTCCTAAGCAAAGGAATTAAGGAAGCAAAAACTAAATCCCAGGTTTGGAAACTGATTGCTTATCAAGGAGAAGATAAAAAAGATTGCATTGCCCAAGGAAACATCTCCCTTTTTATTGTAATTTCAGCCTAAAAGTTGAACCCCTGATTCTTTCTGGGACTTTACAAACTAAATTACCCCTATTGCAGGAGTGTCAAACTCATTTTCACCAGAAGCCACATCAGCCTCATGGTTGCCTTCAAAGGGCCAACTGTAATTTTAGGACTGTATAAATGTAACTACCCCTTAAAAGTTAAGTGAGAGCTTGGCACTGCTGCCAGGTAGAAACAAAATGCTGGGCCGGATAAAACAAGGTGGAGGGCTGAATTCGGCCCACGGGCCTTGTGTTAGCCACCTGTGCCCTATTGTATTTCCATATTTAGACTTTAAAATGGAAACAACAACAACAAAAAAGCATTTGTACATAGTACCAAACTATCTGCCAACTATCATAGCCTAAACCTTTTATTATCATAGGTTCTCGGGATTATGGAGACAAAAGTAGGTGTCGGACAGTCACCAAGAATTCATGGGGCCTTACATAAAGGATAAGGGAAGGGAATCTAACAAATCAGGGACCTTGAAATGAAAAATATCTAGTACAGCAGAAATACTGAAACTCAGACACGTGGAAACAAACTCGAGAATAGGAGGAATATAAAGGAATATATAAAAATTCACATTTCAGTGAAACTACTATAAAACTATCCAATACTTGTATAAATATGATTGATTTGGGAAAATAATTACAGAGAACATAAAAGATGTGAATAGCTTTTGTACATTTTTGGGGAGAGAGGAAGTAACCTGAAGACTACTAGAATCTCTTGGTTTAAGACCATAAGTCCTTTCAGTTCTTCAGAGAGAGTGGTGGAATACCGTGTTTCACTCCTCCCACCTGTCTGCAGGACCTCTGGTTCTCTGTTCTCTTAACCTCATCCAACATTCTCCCTTCCCTTGGACTTTCCCATTCCCAATAGGCCATTTTTAGTTTTTATGAATGAGAAGCATGAAAGTCAGATGCACATTCCTTAATTTAATATAATCAAAGACACACCCTCCCCAAATCTGAAATATTTTTACACATTCTACAGCCTATGTTTTTTTGATTCTGGAAACTACACCAAACACAGTTTTAAGGCATGAGATATTTCTTCCCTATCTAGGGTGACACTTTGATCTCTTTGTATTTTACCCTAAAGCTTGTTGGGTTTATTTCTAAGCTCTGTAAGCTTGGCTGGAATGATTCATAGCCCAAGTAATTTTTTTCCTTTTTTACACATTTCTAAAGTTATATTCTTCAAAGAATGTGTCCATAACCACTAAGTTGTAAAATTTATTGGCTTAATGTTGACCATAATAGTGCCTGATGATTCTTTTGCAGTTGCAGGATGTACGCTGTTGCTCCCTTTTTCATTCCTAATGTCAGAAATTCGAGTTGCTTCTTTTTGTCTTGATTGGTCCAGCTAAGGATTTTTCCTACACATTTGAAATCCATGGTTAACTCAGATCTTTTCTGACCTTTATTCTTGTCCTGAAGTGAAAGCTGATCAGCAGCTTGTGAATTTGCAGGACTGGGTGAGATCAGAGTTAGATGAGGAGGTGAAAGTGCAGACAAGGTCAGAGGCAGGGTCTGTGGAAGGTGGGGAGGTTTGTGGGGAGACTGATAAGGAAGGAGTTCCGTGACTCAGAGCCTGGGTGGGTGCAGAACAGAAGTGCAAAATAGCCAGGGCTACCCACCCTTCCTTTGTTATTATAGTGATACTTCCTGGTAATGTATTGTCAAAGGACCATTTCCTAGTACATTCTCCTGAGGCCCAGAGAACTGTCTGCTTGTGTTCCACAGCTGTACATTAAACTAACAGGGACCTCAGAAACATGGAAAAAAAGAAATGTTGAACTATATATAGCATGTGTGTATCCCTATAACATGGGGAGGAAGAGACACAGGGCTTAAAACTTAAGAGAGGGAGAAAGGTCTACATTTAGAAAACTCTGTTTATATAAGCCATAGTTACTTCTGGCTTGATTAATGGGTAATTCTTAGTTTTCAGTTTTCCACATGGCATGAATTATTAATCATTTAATAAGAAAAATTCATATTTTATTACTATGCATGCTGCAGTTTGGTGAACTGGAAAGTGCTCTAAATAGCAAAGATAAATTTCAATAAAATGACTTGTATATAACAAAAATAAAATAATAAAAATTTAAGGCTAAGCTGGAAACCAATAAAAAGCAAAATATAGAAGCCTAAACTTTTATGTAGGTGGTATCAAGAACCTTCCTTTGGCCTCAGATCAGTCGCTAAATAGAACCTTGTTAGTACTCTCAAATACAAGCTGTGAGCAATTTTTAAGACTTATTTCTTGTTTTCAGTCATCATATGCTCACTTATTTCATATGGTACAATTTGAAGTTGTTAGCAGATCTATAGAGGTACACAGAAGAATACATATAATCTGTTTTCCTTCAGCAAAATCCTAAGTAGGTAAAAACAGTCAAGTGGAAAATTTGCCTAATGTGATTCTCAAAAAATTAACCTCCTCCAGGTCAGCAATATGAAAGTGGAAGATGGACCACTCTCTCCTATCCTCCCCATGTTCTTTGTTTGGACACTTGATTTTCAACAATCCTTTGTTCCTATTTTTCAAATGGGATCCTGGTCTGTCTAATAATTTTTAAGACAAGGTCTTCAAAATGATGGATAACCCTAAAAGAGAATTGTATTCAGATACAATCTGATATATTCACATTTAACACTCATCCTGAACACATTATACCACCACTTGGGATATTTCACCAAGTGCAGTATTATTTCTTTCAGGGCTTTGGACCCCTTTGTGAACTAATGGCCTCATGGGCCCTTGCTCAATAAGCAAGCACACCTAGACACACACACACACACACAAAAAAAAAAACCCTTACATTGCTGCTCACCACTGCACTGAGCCTAGGTGTGAATCCTAGTTCACAGCATCTGCTTACAGGGGCACATTTTTGGGTGGTATCTCCAAATGGGGTTCCAAGGGGAAGTTGAAGAGTGCTCCCAGGTGCTGCTAATTAACTATTCTATGCTTACCTGTGTTCAAGGGTGAAGTTTGTTTTTCTATGCTTTATTCCAGGTCATTTTAGAGCCTCCCATATATTAACATTTTTGAGGAATCTTCTCTTTGTTATTTCCCAAACATCTTTCCTTCAGTTGAGGAATATAGTCTATGTACATCCCCCATGAAGGTCTGCAGATTCCTAGCTCAGAGAAGACACCATGCAAACATCTTCATCTGGAAAAAGCATAGTGCAGAGATGCCTAGAGGTGTGGGAAAGTAAAGGGCTAGCAAGCTGATAATATCCTGCTACCTTCTGTTAAAAAACAAAGGAAACCAGGGTGGTGATTCTGATGAGCCAAGGTGCTGGGATTTCATCCCGCAAAATCTGTGGCGGATCGCAACCGAACACATGAATCAATCTCACTCAGAGACATGCTTGGAGAAGGAGTTCTGGTTGCCATGGGTCTTTCCCTCAATCTCTGGAAAGGCCCCGGGCATAGCTCAGCCAGACTTTTTATTAGAAGTTTTAGGATACATTTGCATTGGATTGGATATTCATGAACTATATGCAGAACAGGGGTCTTCAGCTAGGTCATAAGGATATATGGGAAGGGGATAGATAAGTGGTAGGTTTACTCAGTAAGGTAAACATTTGGGGTACAGAGCATTAGGATGTAAATTCAGGTCCGGTGGCAGACAGGACCGGGGTATTACATTAAACAGGAGACAGGTAAATTGAGGGTAAGCTAGCTAGGGCTGTTAATTTTTAGGACCATAAAACATTGAGGCAAGGAAGAATTTCAGGGATCCATTAACATGAGATCCTTGACTCTGGGGAAAGAGACTCAGCAAGGCAGAGAATTTCTTAAGAAACATTTTTGCCAAATTCCCATTAGAGAATTCTTTTTTCCACAGACATGAGTTTATGCTGGCCCACACGGGAGTGTTTTTTCACGTGAAGCTTTGCTCAGACACATGAATTCCGGGGCTTATGTTTTTTCATAAAGGTGAAAATAATTCCTGCCACACCAAGGCCAATGTATAACAATTCTGGGGTGGTCCCTTGTAGGAAGATTTAGTCTCAGGGCCCTGGGGAGGGATATTCTTGCCAGTTTTGAGAAGCACACTGAGGGAAGGGGTGGCAATTTCTGTTTGGTCCTGGCCCTGTGGGTGATCAGATGTGCTAGGAACAACAGGCAGTTACAGCATTTCACATACCTACCTCCCAACTCATAGTACCATGAGGCAAAAAAATACTTGTTTTAAAATCAAATTTTATTTAAAGAATTTATTTTTATATTGGAGACTTTCCAAAAGCCATTTTTAAAGTCTTTTTTTTTTCATTATGGAATTTCCCCTACAAACAAAAAAGTAAAGAGAACAGTACAATAAACCCCTCATACCCATTGTCAATGTGGTCCCAACATGTGCCCTCTCAACTAAGCCTTCCTCCGTGGCCCCGCTTGGTTGTTTTGAAGCAAAGCCCCAAATATCATAGCATGTCAGCTTTCACCATGAATTCTAACAGATAAAGGCATAAACAATACAACCTGTGATATAAATTTGCACATGTGACACTTAATAATTACCATTAAATACTATCAAGCTAGTGTTGCAATTTCCTGATTGCTCCATAAATGCCTTTTTAAAGATATTTGCTCAAAACAGGATCTAAACAAGTTCTGAATATTACTTTCAACTGATAAATCTCAAGTTTCTAGCTTTTTTAAAAACTGAGGCTTAAAATACACGCAGTCAAGTACACTGACTTCAATTGCATAATTTAATGAATGTCTACATGCACATCTAGAGTTACATAACCACTGCCCAGGTCACGATGTAGAGCATTGCCAGATCCCCACCCTCCTGTCCCTTCTTGTCAGCCAGAAGAGACCTTTCGTCTGGCTTCCTTCAATGTATGTTCATTTGCCTGTTCTTGAACTTCATATAAACAGAATCATTCACATAGTATGTACTCTTTTGTTTGGCTTCTTTTGCTCAACGTTGGGTCTATGAGATTCATTCATGTTGTTTTTTGTTTGTTTTGTTTTGTTTTGTTTTGTGTGCTTGTACTATTCCATTGGTGGATACTCACATTTATTTTGCCATCTATATTGATTTGTCTTGTTTCTATGCTTTTGCTATTATTAATAGTGCTACTATGTATATCCTTGTCCATTTTTTTTGTAACATAGCCACTCTTCTAAGAAATATGAAATGTCTGGATACTAAGGTCCATGAAGTTTGGCTTTTGAAAATACTCCCAATTTTCTGAAATGTTTCAATTCCATTTGACCCACATTCTTATAAACACTTGGTATTTATTTAATTTAACCCATTTTGATATACAGCAGTATCTCATTGGGGTTTTAATTTTCGTTTTCCTGGTGATTGATGATTTTGAGCACCTTTACATTTTCCTGATCACTAATGATGTTAGCAACATTGTTAGCTATTTGGATATTTATTTTGTGAAATACCTTTTGAGGTGCTTTTGCTTATTTTTAAAAGTTGCATTGTTTTTTTCTAATAATGTTTATATGTATACTAGTTTGTTTTCTTTTTTCCTCCTAAATTGTTTAACCCACAATTAAATGGAATGGGGTAGATTAGGAAAGGATAGTCTAAGAATGAAAGAATAGAGATTAGACACAATGACAATACTAAAAATGTTGGTCCTTTTAATGCATTTAAAAACATGGTATTAAGTAAATGAGTCTCTTGTTGCTTTGCAAAGGAAAGCTATTCTTTGGGAACAAGATGAACATAAAAATAACAAAACAAAATGAATCCATAACTTACATAAATGATAAAAATATTAATTATTATTAGAAAAACATTAAATCAATGGAGAATAATCAATAATAAGTAAAAAGATTAAAGATTTGAAGGAGAATGGCATGGCTTCTGTGTAAAACTGTTTCTTTAAAAATATCGCATATTCTACTCTTTCTATGTCTTAATAAAGTTCTTCGATACATGACATAAAATAGTCTCAGTTTACCCAGGGGGGTTTAAAAATTTGGGGAATTCCTCATGATTCTCTTTAATGATAGCTCTTTTGTGTATAAGGTGCAGTGATAGAATCCTTAAATTTCCTGCCTCAGAGGCCCAAACGCATGCATTCTGTCTCTTTTGAAGCTGAAAGCATGGCTGAGGGTTGGTCTTGTTGGGTGTGGAATTTCCTGCCTTGGGGACCTTGCCTTTTCTGAAAGAAAAGTGAGACTGTCCCAAGGGGAAGGAAGAGGCTGTCAGAGTTAGCATTTTCCAACTCTCAGGGACACCCATGCAGGGGACCCAGCTTGAGAGGCCTCCAAGAAGGTTTCTGATGGGTCAGTCCACTGTGATATTTCAGCCACAGCTTTTCCATGGCAGTGCTAGCCACAACTTGTACTGTCCCTGGCAACTACATTTGGTCTACCTGAGTGTGTAGGGGGTGTCATGAGCAGCCCAGGGATGCCTGGGGACTTAGCTGTGGAGTTTGAAAGGCATATGCCCCCACCTTGCTTAATGTGGGTCCTTGGGAGCAGCTTTCAAAGTATGGAGGGAAGACATGTAAGTGGTTAATAAAGTAGGAAAGGTTTAGGTCTTGAAAAGAAAGTTTTCAGAAAAGGGAGAGATTCCACAGCGGTGTGCCACAAGCACCAATCCTTACACCAGTGAGGAAATGGCCTTTCCTATGAGGTGAAAGCAGGGTTGTTAGATCCAAGGCTGCCTCAGCAAGATTTGCTGGAACAGAACACAGTGGTACTGGGCAAAACCTCATCTCTAGGATCAGATAGACTCTTTGCTGGTCCACCTGACCTTCACCAAGATGCTGAACCTCTCTTCAGCTCAGCTTCTATTAGTAATGTACTCATAAGCTCAGTCAATGCAGGATGAATGTTGGTAGCACATACACAAGTGCTGGGCTCAGAGAAGTTGCTCAGTAAATAGGTGACTCTGATGATCACTTAATCAATCAAGAAGCATCTGGAGAATTGATGCTAGGGGTCTCTTATGATGAATTTTCTTTTTTT
>PVJI01030623.1:0-13949 GCA_004026765.1 Micronycteris hirsuta
AAAATCTTTAAAAAAAAAAAAAGAAAAAGAAAATATGTTTCAAATAAAAAATTAATCTTCCATTTTAGAACTGGGAAAAAGACAAGCAAACCAAACCCAAAGTGAACAGGAAGAAGGAAGTAAGATGAGAGAGAAAATAAATGAACTAGAGATCAGGAAAATAGAGAAAAACCAATAAAACCAAAATTTGTTCCTTAAAAAGACTTTTAAAAAATTGATATATCCTTAAGCTAAATTAACCAAAGGAAAAAAGACAGAAGACTCAAATTACTGAGATCAAGAAAAGGGGCTATCACTTCCAACCTTACAGAAATAAAAAGGATTATAAGAAAACACTGTGCCAACCAATTAACCTAGATGAAAAGGGCAAATTCCTAGAAAGACACAAATTATTAAAACTGACTAAAAAAGAAATAGGATCTCAGTAGACCTATAACAAGTAGAGATTTGAATTCATGCTCAAAAACCTTTCCAAAAAAATTAAAAAAGCAAAGCTCAGGTCCAAATGGCTTCACGGGTGAACTCTAACAAACATTTAAAGAAGTAATACTGATCTTTCACAGACTTTTTCAAAAAACAGAAACCTGGCTGGTGTAGCTCAGTGGATTGAGCACGGGCTGGAAACCAAGCGGTCCTGGTTCGATTCCCAGTTGGGCACATGCCTGGGTTGCAGGCCGGCTCCCCAGTGGGGGCCATGTGAGAGGCAGCCACACATTGCTGTTTCTCTCCCTCTCTTTCTCCTTCCCTTCCCCTCTGTCTAAAAATAAATAAATAAATAAATAAATAAATAAATAAATAAAATCTTAAAAAAAAACCAGAAGAAGAAGGAATACTTCCTAACTCATTCTGAGGCCAGCATCATCCTGGTATCAAAGCCAGGCAAAGATATCACAAGAAAACTACAGACTGATATTTTTTAAGAATATAGAAAAACACAAAAATCTTCAACAAAATACTAATACAACAAATCTAGCAACATATAGCCCTGGCTGGTGTAGCTCAGTGGACTGAGCACGGGCAGCAAACCAAAGGGTTGCTGGTTAATTCCCAGTCAGGGCACATGCCTGGGTTGCAGGCCAGGTCCCCAGGGGGACCATATGAGATGCAACCACACATTGATGTCTCTCCCTCTTTCTCTCCCTCCATTCCCTTCTGTCTAAAAATAAATAAATTAAAAAAAAAAATCTAGCAACATATAGAAAGAATTATGCACTGGCCCTGGCCAGGTAGCTGAGTAGGTTAGAGTGTCACACTGTTATGCCAATGTTGAGGGTTTAGTCCACGGTCAGGGGACCTACAAGAATTAACCAATGAATGCGTAAATAAGTGGAACAACAAACTGACATTTCTCTCTCTCTCTCCCCGACCTAAAATCAATAAATAAAAATTAATTCAAAAAACAGCCCGGCTGGTGTAGCTCAGTGGATTGAGCGCGGGCTGGGAACCAAGCGGTCCCGGTTTGATTCCCAGTCGGGGCACATGCCTGGGTTGCGGGCCAGGTCCCCAATGAGGGCCATGTGAGAGACAACCATACATTGCTCTTTCTCCCTCCCTTCTCCTCTCTCTGAAAATAAATAAAATAAAATCTTTAAAAAAAAATTAATTCAAAAAACAAAGAATTATGCACCATATCCAAGTGGGATTTATCCCAGAAATCCAGTGGTGGTCCAAAAATGTCAAAAATCAACACAATACATCATATTAACAGAGTAAATGACAAAACTATAATTACTATAAGTGTGTATCAAAAGATACAGTAAAAACATTTGACAAAATCCAACACCCTTCTGTAACAAAAAGCACTCAACAAACTAGGAATAGAAAGGAAACTCCTCAACCTGATAAAGGGTATCTATACAAAAACCATAACTAACATACTTTACGGTGAAACATCGAAAGCTCTCCACCCACAATCAGGAACAAGACAAGGATGTCCACTCTCACTGCTGTTCGACGTTGTACTGGAGGTCCCAGCCAGGGCAATTAGGTAAGAAAAAGAGATAAAGGCATCCAAAAGGAGGAGGAAAACTAATCTCAGATAACATGATCATTTCTAGAGAAAATGCTTACAAATCTTGTCCTCTCCCAAAAAAACTATTAGAGATAATAAATAAGCTCGGCAAGGTTGCAGAATGCAAGATATACAAAAGTCAGTTATGTTATTGTACAGTAGCAGTTAATCTGAATGAAACTAAGTAAACAATATGAGTTTGGGTTTTTTTAGGTTTCTTTTTTTAAGGTTTTATTTACTTATTTTTAGTAGGGGGGAAGGGAAGGAGAAAGAGAGGGAAAGAAACATCAATGTGTGGTTGCCTCTAGCACGCCCCCCACTGGGAACCCGGCCCACAACCCAGGCATGTGCCCTGACTGGGAATCAAATCAGCAACCTTTTGGTTTGCAGGCCCGCGCTCTATCCACTGAGCTACACCAGCCAGGGCCAATATGGAATTGTTTACAACAGCATAAAAAAGAATAAAATATTTGTGAGTAAGTTGAACAAAAGAAGCACCAACTTTTATACTAAAAACTAAAAAACACTGTTGAAAGAAATTAAAGACCTAATAAAAAATATCTTGTATTCATAGATTAGAAGAATTAATATTGTTAAGATGGCAGTCTCTACCAAATTGATCTAGAGATTCAATGTAGCCCCTATCAAAATCTCAAAAGCATTTTTTTTTACAGTAATTGATAAGCTGATCCTAAAATTTATATGGCAATGCAAGGGACCAAGAATAGCCACCAAAAAAGAAAAAGAAAGAAAGAAAGAAAAAAGTTGGAGAAATCACACTTTCCAATTTCAAAACGTTTTACAAAGGTACAGTAATAAAGACTGTGTGGTATTGGCATTAGAGTAGATCTAAAGACCAATGGAATAGCTTTGAGAATCCAGAAATATACTCTTGCATTTATGGTCAACTGATTTTCAACCAAGGGTGCCATGACCACTCAATGAAGAAAGAATAGTCTTTTCAACAAAGGGTGCTGGGACAACTGGATAGCCACATGCAAAAGAATGAAGCTGGATTCCTACCTTACACCACACATAAAAAAGGAACTCAAAATGGATCAGGGACTTAAATGTAAGAGCTAAAACTCCCCCTGGCTGGCATAGCTCAGCGGATTGAGCGCGGGCTGGGAACCAAGGAGTCTCGGTTCGATTCCCCGTCAGGGCACATGTCTGGGTTGCGGGCCGGATCCCCAGTGAGGGCCATGTGAGAGGCAACCATACATTGCTGTTTCTCTCCCTCTCTGTCTCCCTCCCTTCCTCTCTCTCTAAAATAAATAAAATAAGATCTTAAAAAAAAAAAAAGAAAATGTATCCCACTTTGCCCTGGCCATTGTGGCTCCATTGCTTAGCATATGTCCTATAGACTAAAAGGCTGTGGGTTTGATCCCTAGTCGGGGCCCATACGAGATGCAACCAATAGATGTTGCTCTCACATCGATGTTTCTCTCTCTCCCCCTTCCTTTCTCTGTAAAAGCAATGAAAAAATGTCCTCGGTGCTTCGGCTGGTGTGGCTCAGTGGACTGAGCTCTTGCCTGTGAACTGGAAGGTCGCAGGTTCAATTCCCAGTAAGGGCATATGCCTGGGTTACGGGCCAGGTACTCAGTTGGGGGTGGGTGAGAGGAAATCGATCAATCTCGTGCCTGTTTGTCTCCCTCTCCTTCTCCTTCCCTTCCCCTGTCTCTAAACATAAATAAATAAAAATCTCTTTTAAAAATGTCCTTGGGTGAGAAAATGTCCTCAGGTAAGGATTAAAAAAAAATGTATCTCAACTTATGAACCACACAGAAACCTTCACATAAGTGTTTATATCAGCATTATTCACAATTACCAAGTCAAGAGACAACCCAGTTCCTTCAGTGAATAACTGGTTCAACAGATGGTGGTCCAGCCATACCATGAACTACTCCTCAGCAATAAAAAGAACTGAACTACTGGTGCCTAGTTGGCTCTCAAAGGCATCATGCAGAGGGAAACAAGTCGGACTCAAAAGGCTGCATTGAGCCCATTTATATTACATTCTGGAAAAGGCAAAACCATGGGGTAGAGAATCCATTAGTAAGAGCCAGGTATGGAGGGTGGGGATGGGGTGACTACAAAAGGGCACAGGGACATTTTGGGGGTGACAGAAGTATTCTGTGTGTTGATTACAGTATTTTTGCATTCCTCAAACTGTTAGAACTGTACACTAAAAATAGTTCGTGGTTTACTATGGTTAAATTATACCTCGAGGGAGGAAAAAAATAAAACCAAATGAGCAAGCATTCTATGTGCTAATACACTAAAATATTCAAGAAATACTGTCAAGTAATAATCTCACTGTTTAGAACAGGGTGTAAAGCTGTGTATGGGGGAGGAGAGAATAAAAACACACTCACGTTTGCTTCTACTTGCATTGAGAAACTGGGAAAACGCACAGGAGACTGCAAAGAGTGGTTAACTATGGGACGCTGGCCATAGAAGCGGGCGGACAAGAAGGCCTCTCTCCATCCTTTAGGATGGTTTTGAACTTGAGGCTGTTGGACATTACCTATTACTTATTCAAACAATTACATAACCTACCCTGGCTGGTGTAGCTCAGTGGGTTGAGCGCGGGCTGGGAACCAAAGGGTCCCGGTTCGATTCCCAGTCAGGGCACATGCCTGGGTTGCAGGCCAGGTCCCCAGTGAGGGCCATGTGAGAGGCAACCATACATTGCTGTTTCTCTCCCTCTCTTTCTTCCTCCCTTCCCCTCTCTCTAAAAATAAATAAATACTAAAAATAAATAAAAATATTTTAAAAAAATAAATAAAATCTTTAAAATAAATAAATAAATAATTACATAACCCTCAGTGCTTCAGAAGAATAATATATAAAAAGGGGAAAATGAGTACTCTGCAGTGGGGAAAGCTGACAGATATAACCTTAACCAAGAGTTCAAGGCCAATATCACCCGTGGTAAGCCTTGTTGATATCCAGGACCCTCAATAGGGTGCTGAGAGAGGGGCACCTCACCTGTCATCTTCTTCCCCAAACCCAAAGCCTAGTGTCATCATGAGAAAATACAAGATCAACCCAAATCAAAGGGCATTCTATAAAATACCAAGGTCATGAGAAAAAAAAACAATGGTGCTGTCACAGACAAGCAGAGACTAAGGAGATATGACAACAAAATGCCACGTGAGATCCTGATGGGGCCCTGGGACAGAAAAAGGACATGGGGGGAAAACTGGGGAAATCTGAATAAAGTCTGGCACTTATCAATGATAGTAATATACTAAGGTTAACTTCTTTTTTTTTTTCAAAGATTTTATTTATTTATTGTTAGAGAGAGGGGAAGGGAAAGAGAAATAGAAGGAGAGAAACATCAATGTGTGGTTGCCCCTAGCGCACCCCATACTGGGGACCTGGCCTGTAACCCAGGCAAGTGCCCTGACTGGGAATCAAACCAACGATGCTTTGGTTCAAAGGCCCATGCTCAATCCACTGAGCCACACCAGCCAGGGCAGGTTAACTTCTTAATTGTGAGAAATGTACCATATTAAGGTAAGATGTCAATGTTAGGGAAAGATGGCTGAAAGGTATACGGTAGCTCTTTGTATCTTTGGAAATTTTTTGTAAATTTAAAGCTTATTTTTCATAAATCTAAAATTATTTCCAAAAAAACTTTATTTTTTAAAAACAAAACAAGGATAAAAACCCCTCAGGCCACTAAATAGTAGGGACTTGACATGAGGTGGTCACATTCTGGCAAGACCTCAGACCGTCAGAGATGAACTTATGGTGGCATTGGGGGGAGGGTGGACAGGAGACATTTACACATAGAAATACAGAAAAAGGACCTGACAAGAGCCACACACTTATGGAGGTGGTTCCCATGCAAAAGGTGAGAGGAAACTCCACCTTACTCTGTGCACCTCCTAAAAGAGTGGATTTTGCCCGGCTGGTGTAGCTCAGTGGATTGAGCGTGGGCTGGGAACCAGAGGGTCCCGGTTCGATTCCCAGTCGGGGCACATGCCTGGGTTGCGGGCCAGGTCCCCAGTGAGGGCCATGTGAGAGGCAACCATACATTGCTGTTTCTCTCCCTCTCTGTCTCCCTCCCTTCCCCTCTCTCTAAAAATAAAAAAAAATAAAAAAAAAATTAAAAAAAAAAAAAGAGTGGATTTTATTTTACAACAAAGTCTAATAATTTAATTAAAAAAGAGAGAAATTGGAAAATCAAGCCAGCAGTCATTTTTCACCTAGTGCTGTGAGTGCATTCCAGATAGGGTCTCCACACCTCAGAAAGCAGCCTACTTTGAGCTCCCTGGAGACCTGTGCCAGGTGGTGCATGGGGAAATGCCACCAGGGCAGAAGCCAGGCTTCCGTTGAAAGGGCTTCCACCCAGATGAGGGGAACTCCATGTAACAAGACAAGAAGCCATGCCAACCCAAACCACAGGAAGGCTCTCTCCAGCTGAGTGGGTGGCTCCTGACCTCCGGTTGCAGGCCCCCGATCTTGATTTTTAGATCCCTGTCACTCCACTGCCCTGCCAGGTAAAAATAACAACTTCTCAAAGCCCTGGCTCCCCAGTTGCAGGGCCAGCTGGGCGCCTCCTGGGTGAGGAGATTGTGACCCTCAAGAAGGACCCTGGCCATCAGCACTAAAGACAAAGGTCCCGTGGTCTGGGACAGATGGGGCTGTGTCCCTGACCCACAACGGGGGGCTGGCCTGCCGTGCCAGGGTGTATCACCCAGCAGGCGGGTATAACCCCAGCTGGGACTGTTCCTGCCTGTTCCACTTGCCTGCCAGCCCCAAAACACTCTTATCTCTGGGAAAATGTGTCATGTAGCAGAGCCTCCAGGGTGCTTCCTCCTACGTCTGAACATAGGGTGTCACCAGGGCCCTGGACAGCTCTGCTAGTGACTTGTCCACAGCCCCACGGGTGTGCGGTCCGAGTGGATTCAGGTTTAATCAAAGGAAGTCTACTGTGACAAACAGAGCAGCAGTTCTCCAAGCTGCGGGACGTACTTGGAATACCCTCGGGAGTTTACGTTGGTCTGGAGAGGGGTCTAGAACTGGGAGCCAGTATTTTATGGCATCTCCCTATGGTGGATACTAATAGGCTACCAGGGCTGGGAGTCCTGGTGGGATTTACAACCCCCAGAAGCGTCCTTTCCTTGGTTCTTAGTCCAAGCGGGCACGTGAGCATGCAGCGGGGGCGGGGAGTGAGGGCTGACTTTAAAACCTCAGGTCCTTGTTTTGAGACTGCTAAAGTGTCTGGGCAGAGCAGTGTTCTCGCCTGCCGGGACTACCTGGCACTGAGACAGAAAGCAAGAGTGAGTCAGAGGGGGCACTTGACTGATAGCTATGCAGGGCCAAAGGAAGGAACAGCATCTTAATAGCCAGGAGCCAGCCCAGAGGGACACCTATGCCTGGCCAACTTCGGGGTCTTAGCCTATCATTATTAGTCTCTGTGTCAACGAGGCAAACCACAGCCCACCCATTAAGAAAATGCACTTGCTTCTGTGTCTCTGGAGAACATCAGATGCCCCGTCTGTTCACGGTCCCACACCCAAGTGGACTATGAGGCCCCAAAGGCAAGTCCTGGAGCGCTCCTCTGCCCCCGCCCCCCCGCCTTGATGCACATTTGTGCAGTGAAATTAATCCAATGCGGATTCTGATTCAGTCAATCTAAGATGGAGCCCATGGTCCTGCACTGCTAACAAGCTTCTAGATGGAGGCGTAGGCGGACGCACTGCGCCACCGCTCACAACCAAAGAGTTTAAACAACGACTTCAATAGCAAAAAATAAACAACCAGAACGGACAGAATCGAACTGAGGGGAAGTCCGACACCTAGGAAGTTGGAAAGGACTTACATCCAGGCCAGTAAGCGGGGCAAAACTGGGCGGAGAAGAAGCGAGAGGCAGTTTGCCCTGAGGGACTCACGCGGCCAAAGCACGGCCCCAAGAAACAAGTGAAGCCCGCAGCCGGCGTAACCAGAGAGGCCAGTGGGAACCAGCAGGGCCGAGACAGGCAAAAAAGGCAGTAAGGAACTAGGGAGCGGAGGGTGATAGGGAGCGGCAGTGAATGGAGCAGACGCCATTGCTCCCTCCCAGGCTCCGCCCCCAGAGGAAACGTCACAACAAAGCAACCTAGATTACCGGGCACCAGCGAACACCTAAGACTCCAACCCATTAAAGTAACAGGTGCGCCGAGATAAAAAGAATGATAATGGCCAAAATGAAAGATCAGAACGAATTACAACTAACGGACGAGGACATAGCCAACCAGATGCTCCATAGGCAATCAGATGCTCAGTTTAAAACACTCGTAATCAAGATGCTCACAAAATTGGAAGAAAGGTGGATGCAAATAAATGAACAAATGAAGGATACGCTAAAGATAATGACGGAAGATATGCAGGGAATCAATAGGGGAAAGAAGGAAGCTGGGACTCAAACCAATGGGGTGGACCAGAAGGAAGAAACAAGAATTCAAAAAAATGAGGAGGGACTCAGGAACCTCCAAGACATTTGTAAACGACCCAACATCCAGATCATAGGGCTGCCAGAAGGAGAAGAGGAACACCAAGAAATTGAATGTATATTTGAACAGATAATGAACGAGAATTTCCCAAATCTGGCAGAGGAAATAGACTTCCAGGAAGTCCAAGAAGCTCAGAGAATCCCAAAGAAGTGAGAGCCAAAGAGGAACACACCAAGGCACATCGTAATAACATTACCCAAGATCAAAAATAGGGAGAAAATCTTGCAAGCAGCAAGAGAAACGGAGAAAGTTACCTACAAAGGAATTCCCATAAGACTGTCAGCGGATTTCTCAAAGGAGACCTTCCAGGCAAGAAGGGGCTGGAGAGAAATATTTCAAATAATGAAAAGCAAGGACCTACAACCAAGAATACTCTATCCAGCAAAACTTTCATTTAGAATGGAAGGGTAGATAAAGTGCTTCTCAGATAAGGTCAAGTTCAAGGAGTACATCATCACTCAGCCTTTACTATATGAAATGTTAAAGGGATTTATATAAGGACTCATGAGAGAAGGCACCAAGGCCAGATCAGCTACCGGGGAACATGTATCTCACTGGGATAAGAAAAGCAAAACCAGCCAACATAAGGAAGAGTGTTCTTCAGGTCAGTCACAGCCAAGACACTTGTGAGGCAAGCAAGCAAAATATAACCAGAGAAACAAAATATAACCAGAGACACTGAAATTTAGAACAATCTGACAGTAACCAGAGGGGAGGGGGAAGGGGATAAAGGGGACAAGGGTTTTCAGGAACTCCTATAAAGGACACATGGACAAAACCAAGGGGAAGGGTAGAAGCAAGGGAGGGAGGTGGGTTTGCCTGGGGTCGGGGGTGATAAACGCAGACAACTGTAATTGAACAACAATAAAATAATTTAAAAAAAAAAATCCAATGCTGGTTTCTAGGTACATTTATTCAACATGCATGCTCCTGTTATGTGCCAGGACAGCAAGGGACACACCAGACAAAAATCCCTGCCCTTGAGTCCCTGCTGCCCTGGGGAGCAGGCGGAAGATAGGGAGAGGAAACAAAAAATTTCAGGTGCTCACCCCGGCTGGTGTAGCTCAGTGGATTGAGCACGGGCTGGGAACCAAAGGGTCCCAGTTCAATTCTCAGTTGGGGCACATGCCTGGATTGCGGGCCGGGTCCCCAGTGAGGGCCACGTGAGAGGCAACCATACACTACTGTTTCTCCCTCGCTTTCTCCCTCCCTTCTCCTCTCTCTAAAAATAAATAAATAAAATCTAAAAAAAAAAAAAAAAAAAATTTCAGGAGCTAGTGAGAACTCTAAAAAACCCATCAAAGCCCGCCCTCTTAGCGCAGTAGGCAGTGCGTCAGTCTCATAAAAAACCCATCAAGACAGATGGTCTGAAAGTGCCAGGCTCCTGTGTTGAGCTGGAGCAGGTCAGGGACAGCCTCTCAAGGAGGTAACGTTTGAGCAGGGACCTGAGAAGAGATGGGCAGGTCGGGTCGTACAGAGCTCTGGAGAAAAGGAGATGCAGAGAGAAGGAAAGGCCCAGGATAGAAGCCAATCTCGGGGGCCCCAGGGGCAGTCAGGAAGCTACGTGGCTGGTGGGGTAAGCGAAGCAGAAAGAGGAGAAGGTGACAGGAGTCATGGGAGGACCACTTGAGCTTTCACCTCAAGTGAGGTGGGAGCCATGGAGGCTGGTGAGTAGAAGAGGAGGGTTCCCTGACTTAGGTGTTCACAGGAGCCCAGTGGACGCTGTGGGGGCGGGGCAGGGGGGAGGGCAGGAGCTGTGGGACCGGGGTAGAGGAAACTGTACTGGTCCAGGGCATGGAAGAAGTGAGAAGGGGTGAAGCGTAGTGTGGACATGCTGACCAGTTCCAATCTCCTCATCCAACCCCAGTGAAGCAGCTACTTGTTGGTGTCCTGGACACTCCATGCTGGCCATAAACCTCCTGGTGTCTTCCTCCTCAACATTCTACACAGGCACACCCTGTCCAGGTGCAAATTCTGGGGCTGAATGACTGGGAAGAGCCTCACCACATCCATTACCAAGGGCTCGTAAATAAAGGTGCCTTTGCATTGTGAAGTACTACACAGCCATAAAACAGAAAAGAAAGTGCCCTAAGGACAACAGGGCATGAGCCACAAGCTGGGGCCCACAGCCAGGCAAAATGGGTACAAAGGAACAACGAGTTCAGCAGCCAGCTCCTGCCTCCTCCTCCTCACCTCAGCAGAAAGACCTACTGCCTCCTCCAAGAGTATTCCATGACCACCATCCCTGCCCCCCATATCAGAGCCCCCATCTTCCACAGGCCTCCTCTCATTTCGAACTTGAATGTGCCTCCTGAGACAATAAAGACCTCTTGAGCCTCGCTCACCATGACACCCCTATTCAAACATGGCCTCTGTCACTTGCTATGGTGGTGACTTTTTCTACCAGGGAAAAATACTAGTTGAGTGGACAAGTGGGTAAGTATGAGGGCCCAGAGGCCCCACCCACCTGCCCCAGTCCTGCCCCTCCACTGCCTCATCTGTGAAATGCAGCTGACCCCAGATGACATACAGACAGTACCTAGTACCTGGCACATGACAAGTAACTCTAAGACATGAGAAGTCCATTCCATGCAGGAGGAAGACCAGAGCCACACCGCTGGTCACCACTGAAGGAGAATAAGCAAGCAAGTGAAGCATAGCACTAAGCACCACAAGGACTCCAAAACCGTTTTAATCATTCCTTCATATCCTGCCTTGTTCAAGAAACTTCTGATGCCATGCTGAAGCACAAAGACACAGTGCAGGGAGAGTGAAAATCAGACCCCATCTAGCCAGGTCAAGGGGAAGAATTAGTTGGAAGATCCAACGAAGCTAGGGGGTGAGAGTGCTACTCCACATGTAGGTCAGTGAGCTGCAGGGTAGGCCTCCCCAGGCCAGCCAAGGCTCTGGGTTTAAGTCTGACCACCTGAAACCCCAGCATCCCTGGGCAAGCCTCTGTGACTCAGTTTCCTGATCAGTTAATGGGGATCAAGCACTGGACTCAAGTGTGGATCAGGGTACACGGAGGGTGCTGTCATCACTCATTTGGATAGCCACAGCAACTTTGCTGGCCCTCTGCCTCCATTCCTTACCCCTCTGGGACAATCACGAAGCTCTAAGCAGCAGTTACAGACATCCCAACATGTAAAGACCTCTAGGATGTGTTGAGTGGTTGGGAAGCAGGTTGCCAAACTACATAAATGGGTTGGTCCCAGTTCTGAAAAGAAGACATACTGAAAAAGAACCAGCCCCTAAAAGTGCTGTACATTTTCTATAGGTACCAGCATGTACATATATATGTACATAAATACACAAGAGGGGCCTGGCAAGGCATACCCCAAACTGGCAATGGTTCCCATGCAGAGCTAGGAGGAAAGGTCAGGGTGGGCCATGTGTTCTTCCTCATATGTCACGGTTTCCCTTTTTACAACAGTCACCAGCTTTCTACTTGTGTAATTAAAATTTACGAAAAATAGGCCTCCGATGAGCAGTTTCCTGCCCCTCACGTGCCTGCTGATTCTTGCCTCCATCTCCATCCCTTTTCCACATGTGCAGCAGGCACCCGGCAGGCCAGGGGTGCAGGGCCCTCTGTTCCTGCCATTCCCTCTGCCCAGGGCAGTCTTCTCTAGGGTTCTCGAGGGACTGGTTCAATTGCAGGACACCCACCCAGACCCCCTGGCCAGCCACTCTCTCACCTACCCACCCCATTTTCAACACACTTCTTGATCTTCAGAATGTTCTTACTTCATGTAACCATTCACCTGACCTCTGTCCTCCTCAGGCCCTGCTAGATCCCCAGCACATGGCACAGAGTAGGTGCTATTTAAGGTATGCCAGTTGACACACAACTAATCAAATGATTCTAAAAGCTGGAAGTTGCTCAATCTGCGACCTCTACCCCATCCTTGGACACAAGTGCCATGGCGGCCCCTGTTCACCCCACTCCTGAAAGCTATGGCCACACTTTCTCATCCCCACTGTCCCTGGGTATCTGCCTCTGGATGAGTAAGGCCCAGCTCAGGCCTTGGCTCCTGCACTACTCCCTATGTGACTCCAAGCAAGGCCCCCACCTGGCCTCAATTTCCCCACCTCTGAAGCAGGGATGCTAAGAGCAGGGGGACACTTGACCCCCCATAGCTGCCAGGACCTTGTAGTCAGATTTTAGATACCACACAGGGTGATTCTCCACAAACATCAGCTCTTACTGTATCATAAACATCAAGCAGCAGGTGAAACCGAAAGAGCCACCCAGCATCCTGTTCAAGTTGAGAGTGACTCCAAGGGGGAACCCCCCCCAGCACCCCGCAGGGGCCTCATCCCCAACACTAACCCAAATGCGCCTAGAAGCAGGAGTCTTTCCTCCCCAGTGCCATCCTGCTTCATGGGTAGAACAACTGTTTTCTTTTATTCAGATTGTAGCTAATACCCTATAAATATCTCATTATTGGCTTGCATTTTTCTAAAGCTTTAACACAATAAGGGCTTAATTACAGCATGCAGTTTGCAACCCCAGTAAATTAAGGGTTAGCTGATGCTCCTACTTCTTTCTGCAGTAGAGGATCCTATAATTTCAGCATTTTCATTCAAATCGAGCAAAAGCTTGGCAGATGTGACTCTGAGCCAAACGCAAACACCCAGAGAGGCACAGGGTTCCATTCCAAGACCAGCCCCTTCTTCCTGCTCTACCTTTGAAAACTCTAACTCTAGAACTTTCCACAAGCCAGTCCTCTGCCCTCACCCAGAACTGACCTGGCTTATTAGCAGGGGATTCCAATCTGTATACCTACCGAGGGACATTATCCCTAGACAAGTAACTGAACTTTGGAGAAATTTGTCTTCCTAGATATAAACAATCCCACCCTGGTTATAAACAGAATCACCAAATGAGCAAAATCAAAGAATCACATGGGGAGACAACCCACTTATGAGGCTGGGGGGGGGGGGGGGAGGCGTGCGGGGAGATACACATCTTTCCAGGCTTTTTACTATGCAAATGAAACTGTTTTGAACAAGACAGGATCACACCATCCATGTGGTTTGGGACCTAAAAGGTCTTACATGACTTTCTGGGTCATTAAATCCTCTTCTAGATCACTCTGAGTGGCTATTTCAGTCAGTTGTCTGGACATATTGTTTGCCTAGCCAATTTCCTACTGTCAGGCATTTTTGCTCCCAATTTCCTACCACCATAAACAAAATGAGCAGAAATAATTTTCAGGGCCAAATATTTGTTTGCAGTCACCGCTCCCACTTAGAAACAAACCAAGAACAGGATCCTGTTAGCATTTCAGAACCTGGGGGGCCATGTGCACGTGGTTCTCCAGCCGGTTCTGGTCTGTACTGACAGGCCCTCACTTAGTGTTTGTGCTAAAATGCGGTGTTACTTATATTAATGATGTAATTATGAATTCTTTTTCTTTCTTTTTTTTTTT
>PVJI01030624.1:0-13974 GCA_004026765.1 Micronycteris hirsuta
AACAGCATGGATGGAACTGGAGAGCATTATGCTAAGTGAAGTAAGCCAGGCAGTGAGGGACAAATACCATATGATCTCACCTTTAACCGGATCATAACCAACAAAAGCAGAAAGCAAGCAAAACATAACCAGAGACACTGAAATTAAGAACAGTCTAACAATAGACAGGGGAGAGGGGGGAGGGGACAATGGGGAGAATAGTTTTCAGGAATCACTGTAGAGGACACATGAACAGAACTAAGGGGGAGGAGGGAGGCTGGGGGGGAGTTGGGACGGGAGGGGAAGGGAGGGGGGAGGGGAGAGGATGCAAATAACTGTAATTAAACAAAAAAATTAATAAAAAAAAGAAAAAAAACTACAAAAAAAAAAAAAAGAATGATAAAGGATAGCCCTGGCTGGTGTAGCTCAGTGGATTCAACGCAGACTGCGAATCAAAGGGTCACTGGTTCAACTCCCAGTCACGGCACATGCCTGGGTTGCAGTCCAGGTCCCCAGTGAGGGCCATGTGAGAGGCAACCACACATTGGTGTTTCTCTCCCTCTCTTTCTCTCTCCCTTCCCTTCTAAAAATAAATAAAATTGTTTTAAAAAAAGAATGATAAAGGATAAACAACCATGAAAAAGATGAACATAAAAAACTCAAAAACTATTTGGGACAACTCTATGCAAATTCATTTAAAAATCTATAACTTCCTAGGAGAAAACAATTTGCTGAAATTGATGCAAGTAAATATAGAAAGCTTATACAGATCTACCTCCACAAACAAAATACAGAAAATTATGAAAGAACCGTCTCATGAAAAGGACCAGACCTCGGTGACTTCACAGGGACAAGATGACCTGGACATTATATAATTTGTCCCAGAGTACACAAAGAAGGAATCTTCCAAACTCTTTCTTGAAGCAAATATAACATTGATATCTAAACCAAAAAATGTGCTCCAAAAAGAAAGCTATGGACCTAGATTTTTTATGAATTAAAGAAAAAATCTAAATAAACATTAGCACACAGAATCCAAAAAGAAGTTAAAAAATAGTACATCGTGTCCAAGTAGAACTTATTCTAGAAATGTGAGCCTGAATCAGTATTATAAAATCCATATATATGTATATGCATATATGTAAAATATAATTTGGCATGCTAATACAAACTGTAAGGAAAAGATTATACAATTTTCCCATAACACTAAAAAATGCCTTCAACAAAATTTAATAATAATTCCTGATAAAAAATAATCAATAAGAATCCATGGATACTTCTCTAAATATACATATATACACATAGCTATATCTATATTATCTACATACATATGTATGTATATACATAGATAAACGTATGTACATATGTATTCATAAAATCAACCTTTAAATCATTATCTTAATTTCTTAATAGGAAAACAGTGAAGGTATTTCTCACTAAGATCAGAAACAAGGGACTACTACTTAACATTACACTGAAAATAAAATGAATACAATTAAATAAAGAAAAGTCAGAAGCCAGCCAAGATGGAGGCATAGGCAGAAACCCTTCACTTCCTCGCACAACCAAAAGGAGGATAACAACCAATCTGAAAACAATGAACAACCAGAAGTGCCAGAAAATCAAACTGCATGGAACTCTGACAACCAAGGAGTTAAAGAAACAGTCGACCAGACCAGTAGGAGGGTGATGGGCAGACGGGACAACAGAGAGAACAGGCGGCAAGGTGGACCTCAGGCGGGGTTGGCTGAAAGGACCCCCTGAGAGGCAGCAGACCTCAAGGGCAGGCCTGGCTGAATGGGAAACTGAGCTGACTGTGGATTATGTCAGGGGTGGCCACAGTGGGAGAAACTCCCAATCTCACACAAGAGTTTGTTGGAAAGTGGGCTGGAGCTCAGCAAGTAAGCTGCATTGTTTCCTCTCTGACCCCTCCCCACAGACAGCACCACAGCACAGCAAAGAGGGTTACCCTGCCCTGGAGAATACCTAAGGCCCCGCCCCCTACAGCTTAACAGGTGTGCCGGGACAAAGAAATATGGCTCAAATGAAAGAACAGAGCAAAACTCCAGAGAAAGAGCAAAACAATGAGGAGATAGTCAACCCATCTGATGTGGAATTCAAAACACTGGTAATCAAGATGCTCACAGAACTGATTGAGCTTGGTCAAAAAATGAAAGAACAAATGAAGACTACCCAAAGTGAAATAAAGCAAGATATTCAGGGAACCAACAGTGACAAGAAGGAAACCAGGACTCAAATCAATGACTTGAACCAGAAGGAAGAAATAAACATCCAACCAGAACAGAATGAAAAAACAAGAATCCAAAAAAATGAGGAGAGGCTTAGGAACCTCTGGGACAACTTTAAATGTTCCAATATCCGAATTATAGGGGTGCCAGAAGGAGAAGAACAACAGCAAGAAATTGAAAACTTATTTGAACAAATAATAAAGGAGGACTTCCCCAATCTGGTGAAGGAAATAGACTTCCAGGAAGTCAGGAAGCTCAGAGAGTCCCAAATAAGTTGGACCCAAGGAAGCACACACCAACGCACATAATAACTGCATTATCCAAAATGAAAGATAAGGAAAGAATCTGAAAGCAGCAAGAGAAAAGGAGACAGTTTCCTACAAAGGAGTGCCCATAAGATTATCAGCTGATTTCTCAAAAGAAACCTTACAAGCAAGAAGGGGCTAGAAAGAAGTATTCAAAGTCATGAAAGGCAAAGACCTACATCCAAGATTACTCTATCCAGCAAAGCTGTCATTTAGAATGGAAGGGCAGATAAAGTGCTTCTCAGATAAGGTCAAGTTCAAGGAGTTCATCATCACCAAGCCCTTATTATATGAAATGTTAAGGAGACTTATCTAAGAAATTGAAGAAGATCAAAACTATGAACAGTAAAATGACAACAAACTCACAACTCTCAACAACTGAACCTAAAAAAAGAAAATACTAAGCAAACATCTAGAACAGGAACAGAATCAGAGAAATTGCCATCACATGGAAGGTTTTCAGTGGGGAGAGGGAGGGGAAGAATGGGGAGAAGGTGCAGGGAATAAGAAGCATAATTGGTAGGCATAAAATAGACGGGGAGAGGTTAAGAATGGCATAGGAAACCGAGAAGCCAAAGAACTCATATATACAACCCATGCACATGAACTAACGGGGCGAATGCTGGAGGCTTCGGGGTGCAGGGCAGAGGGGAATAAAGGGGAAAATTGGGAAAATTATAATCGCATAATCAATAAAATATACTTTATAAAAAAGAAAAGCCACTATAGAATTTGAAGTTTTGAAACAAATAAAACTGTATTTGCAATATGTAATAATAAAAGAATTCAAAAAATAGAATACAAAATGAATCTACAAAAATAAATAGTGCGTGTAAGTGTTTGTGTTCACACACAAACAATAAACAACGTAATGGAAGAGAAACTCTATGTACAAAAGCAACAAAAACGATAAAGTACTTAGGAATAAACTTACCTAGAAAAATACAAAACCCACATGAAAACAATTTCAAACCAATTATAAAAAATACAAAGTGACTTAAACAATTGCAAAAACATCCCTTGTTCTTGGGTAGAATAACTCAATATTATAAAAACCTCAATTCTTCTAGAGATAATATATAAATTCAACAAAATTAAAATGAAATTCCCAGGAAATTTTTATTCTGGCCTAATGCAAGTTGATTCTAAAGTTTAAATGAATAATTAAGCACGTAATAATAGAAAAACCCTAAAACAAGAGCAATGAGGGAGGATTAGTCCTGCCAAATATTAAAACATACTTTAAAATCTCAATAATTAAAACTGTGGCATTGGCAAACGAATAGACAGACAATGAAAAAGTCTAGGCATAGGCCCCAGTGTATATGGAAATACAGTATGTGACAAAGGTGACATTTCAAATTACTGAAAACAGATAGACTTTTTGATAATAAAAAATACTGTAATCATTGGACAGTCATTTGGAAAAGGGTAGAAATGGGCACATACCTCACACCATACGAGGTCTGTCCAGAAAAAGTCCAGCCATTGTTAATATATCAAGAATTGTTTGTGTGACATCAAAGTAAGCTGGCAGCCAAGGAAGTTGGACTGGAATGTGCACATGTGAACAATGACAACTTCACTGGACTAGTCAGTGGGGGTGGTAGGTGCTGTTGAGTGAGTATGTGGCTGTTGAATTCAAAATGACTGAGCAAAGTCTTATGAGTTCTTTATATATTTTGGAGATCAAACCCTTGTCTGAGGTATCATTGGCAAATATGTTTTCCCATACAGTTTGTTCTCTTTTTATTTTAATACTGTTTTCTTTAGCCCCACAGGAGCTCTTTATTTTGATGAGTTCCCATTTGTTTATTCTTTCCTTTATGTCCCTTTAACTGGAAGATAATCAACAAAAGAAAAAAGCAAGAAAAACATAACCAGAGACATTGAAATTAAGAACAATCAAACAATAGCCAGAGGGGAGGAGGACAATGGGGAGAAGGGTTTTCAGGAACCACTATAGAGGACACATGGACAGAACCAAGGGGGAGGATGGAGGCAGGGGAGGGAGGTGGGTTTGGAGGGGGTGGGGGAGGGGAGAGGATGCAGACAACTGTAATTGAAAAACAATAAAGTAATAAAAATTTTAAAAAATAAAATCACATTTTAAAAAATGACTGAGTGAGTAGAACAATGAATCTGCATCAAATTTTGCGTTAAGCTTGAATATTCCTCCATGGAAACTACTCAGATGATTCAGAAGGCCAAGGCTAGGGACAGCTGGTGATTGGCAGCTTTGTCACAACAATGACCCACTGGTGCATCACATGTCATGTTCAGTTTTTTTGTGAAACATCAAATCCCCCAGGTGACTCAGCCCTGCTACATCACAGATTTGGTGCCCTGTGACTTCTGACTTTTCCCCAAACTAAAACAACCTTTGAAAGTGAAGATATTTAAGATCATCGATGAGATTCAGGAAAATACGATGGGGCAGCTGATGGCGACTGGAAGAACTGTGTGAGGTCCCAAGGTGCCTACTTTGAAGGGGACCGAGGTGTCATTGTCCTGTGTACAACGTTTCTTGTGTCTTCTTCAGTAAATGTCTCTATTTTCATGTTACAAGGCTGGATTACTTCTGGACAGACATTGTATACCAGAATAAAGACCAAACGGATCAGTGATGTAAATGAAAAAACTTCACGTAAATTCTTTTATAATCTGGATATGAAGGATGTGAAGAAAGGTTTTAAACCATAACATCATTAACATGCAATAAAAGAAATAACTGATTAATTTCACTGTAAAACTCTTTTAATATTTAAAAACCACTGTAAACCAAGTCAAATACCAAGAGATAAACTGGTAAAAAACTCTGTGCAATATTTCTCACAGATAAAGTGCTAATCTCCCTAATACAAAAAATAATCTCAAAAATACAGGAAAAGAAAGATTAAAAAATCCAGTAGAAAAATGGACATAAACAGTTCACAGAAAACAATATACAAAATGTTGTTAATGTATGAAAAGATGTTCAACTTCACCCCTAAATAAAAATTAAAACTACACTGGATACTATCTCTCACTTATGATGTTGGCAAAAACTGAAAAGCGCGACCATGCACCCTGTTGGCAAGACAACGGGAGACGCAGGCAGTTGGATACAATGCTGGTGGGAATGCAGGATGGCACCTTATCTACGGAAGGATGTTTGGCAACAACTAAGAAAACTATGCATTTACCCTTTGACCAAGAAATCTCACTTCTAGGAACTAGCCCTGAAAACACCTTCATAAATATATGCCCAAGGTATTCACTGAGGCAATACTGCAATATATAACAACTGAAGTGCCCGCCAATAGGCAATGAGTTACATAAACTATAGTAAAGCTGCAAGATGTATTGTGCTAAACTGGAAAATATTATAAACTAATACAGACTGATTTCCAGGATACATTTTAAGTTAAAAAAGCAAAATACAGAGGAGTATATACAGCATACTACCTTTTGTGTATAAAAGAAGGTTAAATAGGAAATATATATGTAATGCATATCTAATATACACATATATTTATGTATACACACACACACATTTACACAGAAGGATTAACCAGAAACTAATAAAAACTATGACCTAGAGGCTGGTGGGTGGGAAATAAATGAAAAGGATGTGGATGGGAATGAGAATTCTCTATCGTTTTTCATCCAGTTTTCTTTTGAGCTTGTAAAAGCTTAACATGTTCAACAAGCAAGTCAAGCATGATGATACATGGCGTACTCCAGAACTAGAAACCCACGGGAACAAATGAACTCCATGGCATATCAAACTGATAACACAACCACATAGAAAGAAGAATTAATGCAAGTGAATTAACCAAGTTCTTTGCCTATTCTCAGTTTGTGTTATATATTCTAAGGACAAAAATTATTCCAATGAAATATTGAATTTTTCTTTATAAGATTGTTGTTAGTAGTGGTATTGGTACAGTAGCCCTGAAATGAGTTTGTGCATGCTAGAGCAAATAGGTGAAATATATTAAACTTTTGGAAACCCAGAGTCTTAAGAGAAGGGAAATACAAATAAGGAACAAGAGAAAACCTGTGGTTTTGGACTTAATTTGGAGTAGCTTCTAGCTCTGTCTGTCTGAAGGGCCAAAAGTAATGACATCCCAGTTGCAATTAGCACACCTAATGATCAGGTCTTTATTTATAAAACAACCCCCCACACAAAGCAACCAGGAGTCCTTAGAAAATCAGCTCATTCCAGGTCTCATGCAGAGAAAGCGCCAAGTAACACTGAACCATCGTTTATGTCAGAAAGCAAAGACGCCTTTCAAGACGAACGGGCGTGTCAAAAAGATACAAGAACCTGATTGAAGAGGCTCCTATTGGCCAAACTTGGAACAATTTGATAAAAAAGAAAAAGAATAATGTCTGTAATCGATTATAAAACATTGAATTAAAAAAGAATAATTGAGTCTATGGCGAATTAACTTTTAAAAAGACTGAAGAGATAAAGTTATTCTTTACAGAAGTCAGTTAATAAATATGGGAGAAATGATAGAATTAGAGTATCACCATTCCACAACCTAATTGCTTTAAGCAAAAATCACTGAATAAAAAGTTATTGGGGAACAGAATATTCATATAGGTTCAATATATCATCCCACAGATTTCTTACCAATTACAAAAGGAAAAGGTTTTTACACTAGAGCAACCTGGTAGTCATCCTAAACAAATGATTAAATATAAGCAATTGTTATACACTCCTAATGGAATGAAACAGGAAGTACACAATATCACCTAGGTAGCAGTCTTGCCACAATATTTGACCTGAATCAAATTATGAGACACAACCAAATAATCCCCATTATAGACATTACTAACCAGACAACTCACATGGCCATGATGACTTGAAAGGGGGAAAAAGGAAGGGCACAGGTACTATTCTAGATGAAAGGAAATTATAGAGACAGTAGAAACAACCATTGTGTGATCTTTAATTATACCTAGACTGAAAAAACATGTAAAAGACATTTGGAGCCCACTGAGTAAACTGGGATATGGGCTGTCTATGATTTTGGGGGTGGTGAGAATAGCACCGTCAGTTTGGAAAATGTCATTGTTCCTCAGAGACAGAGGCTGAAGTACTTTCAAATGATTCAAGAATTGTGTGTGTGCCTCCATGCACAAGTGTGAGAAACAGAGAGATTCTGAGAGAGTGCACAGAAATGCACCAGTTAGTGTTCTATATAGGAAAAATGGAGTGAAGGAGAAGTATGAGAATGGAGGATATGAGAGTAATCTTGACCTCCCATGACAGTAAGTCAACACATAATACACAACACTGGTAAGTCAAACACACTGGTGCCAGAATGTCAGGGTTCAAATCCCCGTCTTTGCCTTCCACTCTGTGTTTGGCCCACCTACTTAACCTCTCTGTGCCTCAGTTTTCTTGCAAGGCCAATGGCAGTACCTACCAAACCAGGTTGCTGAGAGAATTAATAGTTAGAACACATACAGAACTTCAGAGAGCGGCGCAACATAAGCCCTGGTGAAACAGCTACTTAAGTAGATCTAAACAGCGATCAAGGAAATTGTTTAGAAATATGAAGACAAATACCGGAAGTCAACACTGAAAACAATCAGCAATGGCAGCCTCTGGAGAGCAGGACCTGGGGCGGGAGGAGAAGAGGCAGGGGGCTGCCGTTTCCCATTATGAACTACACAGAACTATTTGCCTGTTAAACTATGCTCGTATATAAATATGATAGGGGGTAATTCTTAAGAAAGAAGAAAAACAAGAGTAGGGGTGCAGCTTTCAATACCATCTGTATGGAAATGAGCTCTAAGGCTGAGGCACTTCTGTGCTTCCGTTTCTTCCCCTGGAAAATAAAAGGGTGAAAGATCTGAGCACCCAGAACACAGCTGCACTGATTCTTGTCATGAGAAACAAAAACCCATAGCCAATGAAATGTTATATAAAATCTTGAGGTTAAATGAAAAACAACAACAACAAAAATATATTCTATTGTCTGACCCACTGCGGGCTCTACTGTAACACTCAGTTGGCTGGTCTGCCCAGTGCAGCCTGGGGGCGCAGCTCTGTGGAAGTCGGCGCCTCTGGAAGCCACTCGGCCCACTGGGTCATCTGTCCCATTAATTAGTGCCAGGCACCCTCCACGTCTGACAAGAGCAGGGTGCCTCTCTCAATCTCAGCCCACACTGGGATCAAGGAAACTGCAAAATGTCATCATCAAAAGCCAATAAAGCTTGCCCTGCCACCACAAGAACCAAAATAAATATATCTTTTCAAATTTAGAAACACACATACACATATGTTGTAGCATTAGAGCTCTTTCTACTCTCAATATTTAGTCCTGTTTTGAGAGTTTCCTGAAAATACGTGACTGAAAACAGACCCACAGAAGAACAGTGTGTGGTGACAACACCTTAACACTACTTACATTGCTAGTTTCAGCTGGAAAACGTTAATACCGAATGACCTTTTTCTGAAGGGTACTTTATGGAGACAAAGCAATTTTTTGTAATATGGTTACCATAGCGATTGGCCCTTTTAAAAGGCTAGGGGAGAAATGATGTACATCTGTAATCAACAGCCACTGAAACAACAAATGGTTTGATAAAGCCACATTTGGGGATTAATTTGAAGCAGATAGATAAGCAGGTTTTTTAAAGCCAACCAAAAAGAAAAGAAAAGAAAAAAAAAGAATGCTGTGGTGCTGCACAGCAGAGCTTTGGCGACTAGCGCGGACCTCTGCTCGGGAAGAAAGGGTGACTGCTTAGGGACCCTGGCAGGGCTCACTCATGCACAAAAGCCCGTGGGCTCCCACAGGTGATGAGTCAGCAGCCTCCTCCCTGCGGAGCAAGGAAAGACCCTCCTGCCCCCTCTCCTAGCCGAATTTGACTAGAGTTGGCATCTCCTCTGTCTGAATAAAGGAGACACAACTTATAAGAACCAGGGATTCTTGGAGGAAATGCTGATCCCAGGGCTGGAGATGGGAAGGTGCAGGAGGAGCCTGAAACATAGTGTTGTGTCAGAAAGCAGGAAACTGCTGGAGGAACGACGCCGAAGAGATGCAAGAGCCAGCTTGCAGGGGCTTCCTCTGGCCAAACTGAGAGATTTAAGCATCGAAATAAATAATGATAGTAACAGATTAAAATCCATAAAACCATTGCATCATGAGTCCATACAGATGGAATGAATGAATGAATACACAAATTGGAAGTTTAATGAGGATACTTACACAATTTCAAAGTACCTACACTAAATACTAAATAAGGAGAAAAGAGCAACATATATGCATTAACCTTGGAGATGTCATCTTAATCTAGTGATTAAAATGACAAATATCATGTGATTTCACTTACATGTGGAATAAAGAACAATATAAATGAACAAACAAAACAGAAACAGACTCATGGATACAGAGAGCAGACTGATGGTTGCCTGAGGGGAAGGAGTTGAGGGGAAGGGTGAAAAAGATGAAGGGACTGAGAAATACAATTGGTAGTGACAAAACAGTCACAGGAATGTAAAGTACATCACAGGGAATGTAGTCAATAATATTGTAATACCTTTGTATGGTGTCCGGTGGGTCCTGGAAATATCAGGGAGAACACTTTGTAAAGTATATAATTATCTAGCCACTATGCTGTACACCTGAAACTAATACAAAATAATATTGAAGGTAAGCTGTAATTGAAAATAAGTAAAAATTAAAATAAATTAAAATGACCATTACCAGCAATGGAGCTATTTAAAAGTGATAACAGTTAGATACATGCTAGACACGGCACCTCTTCTGTGATGTTCACTACAAAGATGCAAAGCCTAAGTGTGTTCATGAGGGAAACATCAGGCAAATCCAAAGTAAGGAATCCTACTAAGTCACTGATCTGTGATCTTCGCAAGTGACTTTTCTACGGTGGTCCAGGCAATGCTCCAGACTGATGAAGACTACAGGGACCTGGCAGGCATGCTGAACCAAATCCTTTTTATATAAATGGCATTATTGGGAGAATTGGAAACATTTGCATGGGGTCCAAGGATTAGATGGTAGTAAATATCAGTGTTAATTTCCCGATATTGATAGTTGGATTGTTGTTATACAAGAGAATATCTTTGCTTATTGGAAATACACATTAGAATATTTGGGAAAAGGGCATTATTTCAGAAATTCTGAAATGGTTCAGTGGAGAAAAATATTTTGTACTCTAACTTGCAACTTTTCTGTAAATTTGAGAGTTTTAAAAAATAGATTTAAAAAAGAAGACAAAGACTTCTGGCCAAGATGGAGGCATAGGTAGATACACTTTGCCTCCTCATACAACCAAAAGAAGGACAACAAATTTAAAAACAAAAAACAACCAAAACTGCCAGAAAATCAAACTGTGTGGAAGTCCAATAACCAAGAAGTTAAAGAAGAAATATCCATTCAGGCTGGTAGGAGGGGCAGAGATGGACAACAGCAGGGGAGAGGACATGCAGCTTGGCAGTGGCTGGAGGACCTGGGGGGCAAGGTGGTGGCTGGTGGAGCAGGCAGTCCCACATTTGCATACAGGGAACCAAGAAGAACAACTGGGGAGCAAGACAGCCTGCACAACCTGGGGTTTTAGTGCAGGGAAATAAAGCCTCAAAACCTCTGGCAGTAAAAACCTCTGGGGGTTGCGGCAGTGGGAGAAACTCCCAGCCTTACAGGAGAGATCACTGGAGAGACCCACAGGGTCCTAGAATGTACACAAACCCACCTGGGAATCAAAACCAGAAGGGCCCAATTTGCTTGTGGGTAGCAGAGGAAGTGATTAAAAGTGGGCAGAAAGCTGAGCAAGTGGCACTGTTCCCTCTCAGACCCCCCCCCTGCCCACATACACCACCACAATGCAATGACATGGGTTGCCCCACCCTGGTGAATACCTAAGACTCTCCCCTTACAATGTAATAGCTATGCCAAGACAAAAAATATGGCCCAAATTAAAGAAGAGATCAAAGCTCCAAAACTAGAACTAAGTGATGAAGAGATAGCCAACCTATCAGATGCAGAGTTCAAAACACTGGTAATCAGGATGCCCACAGAAATGGTTGAGTATGGCAGCAAAATGGAGGAAAAAGTGAAGGCTATGCAAAGTGAAATGAAGGAAAATGTACAGAGAACCAACAGTGAAGGGAAAGAAACCAGGACTCAAATCAATGACTTGGACCCGAAGGAAGAAATAAACATCCAACCAGAACAGAATGAAAAAACAAGAATCCAAAAAAATGAGGAGAGGCTTAGGAACCTCCTGGACAACTTTAAACATTCCAACATCCAAATCATAGGGGTGCCAGAAGGAGAAGAGGAAGAGCGTGAAAAGGAAAACATACTTGAAAAAATAATGAAGGAGAACTTCTCCAATCTGGCAAAGGAAATAGACTTCCAGGAAGTCCAGGAAGCTCAGAGAGTCCCAAAGAAATTGGACCCAAAGAGGAACACACCAAAGCACATAATAACTGCATGACCCAAGATTAAAGGTAAGGAGAGAATCTTAAAAGCAGCAAGAGAAAAGGAGAAAGTTTCCTACAAAGGAGTGCCCATAAGACTATCAGCTGATTTCTCAAAAGAAACCTTACAAGCAAGAAGGGGCTGGAAAGAAGTATTTGAAGTCATGAAAGGCAAGGACTTACATCCAAGATTACTCTATCCAGCAAAGCTGTCATTTAGAATGGAAGAGCAGATAAAGTGCTTCCCAGATAAGGTCAAGTTCAAGGAGTTCATCATCACCAAGCCTTTGTTATATGAAATGCTAAAGGGACTTACCTAAGAAAAAAAAGATGATAAAAAATATGAACAGTAAAATGGCAACAAACTCATAACTATCAACAACTGAACCTAAAAACAACAAAAACAAAAACAAACTAAGCAAACAACTAGAACAGGAACAGAATCACAGAAATGGAGATCACATGGAGGGTTATCAGTGGAGAGGGGGAGGAGAGAGAAAGGGGGAAAAGGTACAGGGAATAAGGAGCATAAATGGTAGGTAGAAAATAGACAAGGGAAGCTTGAGAATAATATAGGAGATGGGGAAGCCAAAGAACTCATATGTACGACCCATGCACATGAACTAGGGGGGGGACAATGCTGTGGGAGGGGAGGTACAGGGCAGAGGGGAAGAAAGGGGGAGAAAATGGGACGACTGTACTAGCATAATCAATAAAATGCATTTTTAAAAGTCACAAAAAAACAAAAATAAAAAAGAAGGCAAATTACTAATGTCAAAAATCAAAGAAAGGACATCACTACAGATTTCATGGGCTTTGAAAGTATAATAAAGGGATACTATAAAAAACTTTATACCCACAAATTGAATAATCCAGATGAAATGGACCACTTCCTTGAAAGAAAATCTAAAAGAATTTACACAACCACTCCTGTGACTAATAAGCAATTATATCAAGGTTGCAAGGTACAAAGTCAATATGCAAAATTCAATTCTTATGTACCAGCAATAAACAAATGGAATTTGAAATGAAAAACACATACCATTTCATTAGTACCTCCCCAAGTGAAACACTTAGTTATAAGTCTAACAAAATACACATGTACAAACCTATATGAGAAAAACAACAAAACTGTGATGAACAAAATCGAACTAAAGAGAGAGCTATTCCTTGTTCATGGATAGGAAGTCTCAGTATTGTCGAGATGTCAGTTCTTCCCAAGTTGACCTATACACTCAGTTCAATCCCTATCAAAATCCCAGCAAGTTATTTGGTGGCAACTGACAAACCAACTGTAAAGTTTACACACAGGCAAAAGACCCAGCGTAGCAAACACAACATTGAAGAAGGGCAAAGCCGGAGGGCTGACACTGCCTGGCTTCAAGACTTACTATAAAACTACAGTAATCACAATGAGGGTCCACCTCACACCGGTCAGAATGGCCATCATCAACAAAGCAACAGATAGCTGTTGGAGGGGATGTGGAGAAAAGGGAACCCTACTGCACTGTTGGTGGGAATGCAGACTGGTGCAGCCACTGTGGAAAACAGTATGGAACTTGCTCAGAAAAATGAAAATGGAACTGCCTTTCAACCCAGCAATTCCACTACTGGGATTACACCCTAAGAGCCCTGAAAGACCAATTCAAAAGAACCTTTGCACTCCTATGTTCATAGCAGCACAATTCACAATAGCTAAGTGCTGGAAACTACCTAAGTACCCATCTACAAATGAATGGATTAAGAAACTATGGTACATCTACACAATGGAATTCTACACAGCAGAGAGGAAGAAGGAGCTTATACCCTTTGCAACAGCATGGATGGAACTGGAGAGCATTATGCTAAGTGAAGTAAGCCAGGCGGTGAGGGACAGATACCATATGATCTCACCTTTGACTGGGTCATAATCAAGAAAAGCAGAAAGCAAGCAGAACATAACCAGAGACATTGAAATTAAGAACAGTCTAACAATAGCCAGGGGGGAGGGGGGAGG
>PVJI01030625.1:0-13974 GCA_004026765.1 Micronycteris hirsuta
GGGGGGGGGCGCGGGCAGCCTGGGGGTTGGGCAGCCTGGGGGGCGGGCAGCCGGGGGGCCGTCCTGAGTGGCTCCCCCGCCAGGTCAACACCAGCATCGATGACTGGAAGACCACCAAGTGGAAGGACATCAACGTGGAGCAGATGGACATCGACTGTAAGAAGTTCGCCAAGGACGTGAGGTCCCTGGACAAGGAGATGCGGACCTGGGATGCCTTCGTGGGGCTGGACAACACCGTGAAGAACATGATCACCTCGCTGCGTGCCGTGAGCGAGCTACAGAACCCCGCCATCCGGGACCGCCACTGGCAGCAGCTGATGCAGGCCACCCAGGTACCGCCGGCCGCACGGAGGGCGCCGCCCCAGGGCCGCAGGCGCTGCTGGCCTGGGCTGCTCCACCGAGTGTGTGGGGCGGGGGGCCGCCCAAGGCCTGTGTGAACGGGGCAGTTTCACACGCACATGGGCTCCGGGCTCCGAGCAGCCTGCGCTGCGCTGAACGTTCTCCAGTCGCCATCTTGAGACTCTGAATTTTTTAACAAAGGGCCCCCCCCGTTTTTACTTCAGCCTGGGTCCCACTGAATGGGTAGCCAGCAATCATTGTAGGTTGAGTGTCCACAGCGCTCAGGACATTTTGGGGGGACGAACAGCTCCTGGGTCCCCTGTGCACTCCAGGAGCACCGTCCTGGTGCCCAGGTCATCCCAGGGACAGCTCCTAGCAGGGGGTCCTGGCCTTGACCCCCACGGAGGGCTGGTGGGAACACCCCCCCTACCAGCTAAGCTGTGTCCATCAAAGCTGTGTCCATCAGCCCCCCGGAGGAGCCCCCAGGTAGATGCTAGGGATACAAGGAGAGAGGACGTGGCCCTGCTCTCACGGAAGCCACACTGGGGGTGCCGCGTGAGCTGAGTATTCGGCGATGACTCTGGTTGTTGAGAGGAGGCCGTCCCTCCAGGGGGAAGGGGGAGCGTGCACCGTGCAACCTGGGCCTCGGGGGTGAGGCCAAGAGGAGCAGAGGGTCCCGGGGGCCTGGGCTCCATGTAGAGCCCTGGGAGAGACGCCGCTGCATCTCTGCCTGGCGGTCCCAGGGCCGTCTGCCCCGTTCCAGGCCCCTCTCGGTTCTGCAGTAAGAGCGGCTGCCCTGGGCCTGAGGCCCCACACGGTCAGGCAGGGTGAGGTCTCCCCACGACCCTTCACATCTGCAAAGACCTCGTATCCAAACGAGGCTGCACGCTGAGGTCCGGGGAGGGGGGCATGAACTCGGGGGGCACCATTCAACCCTGCAGCAGGGCTCCACAGGGAGGAAAGGCGGGGCAAGCAGCTCACCCACCCCGGGCAGCCCCAGTGCTCCCTGACCTGCCTGTCTGTGAGGGACAAAGGCGTCCTCATGGGGGTGCTGGTGGCCTCGTGCGGGACGACCCTGCTTGTCCCGCCCAGGTGAAGTTCCAGATGTCCGAGGACACCACCCTGGCGGACCTGCTGCAGCTGAACCTGCACAAGTACGAGGACGAGGTCCGCAACATCGTGGACAAGGCGGTGAAGGAGTCCGGGATGGAGAAGGTAGGCGGCAGGCGTCTCGTCTGGGTGACGCCGAAACTGGTGCGCCACCTGCCGTGCGTCTCTCTCTTCATGGGGGTCCAGCGCCCGCTGAACACGAAAGGCAGGCGTCCTGGGCCTTTTCTGACCCGACCCACGGCAGAAATCTAGTCAAGTATCTCCAGACTCAGTCACTGGAAAAAAAAAATCCAGTTCCTGCCATGGCTCTGCCTCCCGCCCAGGGCAGCCTGCGTGTTTCAAAGCACCCCCCACTCTGCACTCCCTCCTGTCCTGCAGCCCCCCAGCCGGTGTCCTGCCCGCCTCTCCCATGGGCCCGGGGTGGGGGGCAGTGGGAGAACCGGCCCTCAACCGTGCCTGGTCGTTAATGAGTCACCGGCCACAGGGACAGCTGGAGGGCTCCTTTGCCATCCAGACCTCTCCGCGCCTACAGTCATGAGAGTTTGAATTGCCCGATTTTGGCTTTTTTTTTTTTTAAACCAGCTTTATTTAGCTATGACTCACATTCCATACCCTTCGCCCATGTAAAGCGGACCACGCAGTGGTTTTCAGCACAGTCACAGATACGCAAAACCATCGCACATGACGACGGGTCGATTTTAGGGCATTTCACGGTCACGCAAAAGAAACCTAAGCCCTTTACCACGCCCGCTCCAGCCCTTCGCGGCCGCTCACCCACTTTCTGTCCCTGTAGCTTCGTCTGCTCGGGGCACCTCACACAACATGTGGCCTTTGCGCCTGCCTTCTTCCCCTTGGCATCACGTCCCGGAGGTCTGTCCATGCGGTGGCATGTGTCAGCACTTCATTCCTTTTCGTGGCTGCGTAATATTCCAGTGTGTGTGTGTGTGTGTGTGTGTGTGTGTGTGTGTGCGCGCGCGCGCGCGCGCGGATGGGCCACACTGTGTCTCCCCATCATCTGCTGACGGACACTTTGGTTGTTTCTGCCTTTTGGCCGTCGTGAGTGACGTTCGTGGCTTTCTTAACGAGGGACTGTTTCCCAGTCCCAGGGCACGCGGGGGCCCTTCTCAGCGCCTCGCACCCGGCGCTCACAGCCCCGCCTCCCCTCCCCGCAGGTGCTGAAGGCGCTGGACAGCACCTGGTCCGCCATGGAGTTCGAGCACGAGCCGCACCCGCGCACGGGCATCATGATGCTCAAGTCGGACGAGGTGCTGGTGGAGACACTGGAGGACAATCAGGTGCAGCTGCAGAACCTGATGATGTCCAAGTACCTGTCCCACTTCCTGAAGGAGGTGACGAGCTGGCAGCAGAAGCTGTCCACCGCGGACTCAGTCATCTCCATCTGGTTTGAGGTCCAGAGGACCTGGAGCCACCTGGAGAGCATCTTCGTTGGCTCCGAGGACATCCGCGCTCAGCTGCCGGAGGACTCCCAGCGCTTCGACGACATTGACAGGGAGTTCAAGGTCAGCCCGCCGTCTCGCCCCTGCCTGGGCACTTCCAGAGACGGCTATGCTAGAGAAGCAGGGCTCCTGACACCTCGGCGGTCCCCTTCTGTCCCCAGGCCTTGATGGCAGATGCAGTGAAAACGCCCAATGTGGTGGAAGCCACCAACAAGCCCGGTCTCTACAACAAACTTGAGGACCTGAAGAAGAGGTAGGTGTCCACATCTGGCTCCAGGGGTGGTATAGTACAGGCACCCGAGTGTTGGCCAGGATGAGGCAGAAACTCCCCAGGTCACGGGTCCCCACGCCCTGCCCTGGGAGCTGGTGCTCCCTGGCCACATCCACCATGCCGGCCGCAGGGAAGGGAGGTAGCAGCAACTGTATGGATTAAACCGCGCTCCTGCCCACCAGGGACACCCGCCTGCGTGGCCGGGGGCTGGCGGAGGGTGGGCCGGCCAGCTGGGAGGCAAAATCAAACCCGGGCCGTGAACAGCAGACCGGGCATCTCTGGTTCCCAAGCCACGTGCCAGGCTGGCCTGGGAGGGCCCCCCGCCCCCTGTACCCTCGGCCTCAGCGGCCCTGTCCCCACCCCCCAGGTTGGCCGTGTGCGAGAAGGCCCTGGCAGAGTACCTGGAGACCAAGAGGCTGGCTTTTCCGAGGTTCTACTTCGTGTCCTCGGCTGACCTCCTGGACATCCTGTCCAACGGGAATGACCCCGTGGAGGTGCGTGGCCCGCCGCTCTGAAGGACAAGCCCACTCCAGGCGGGCCCCATGCTCTCCGCGTCTGGGTAGCCCTGGGACTGCGTGGGAGTGTCTCCGATGTCCCTGGATCACCTCCGTGAGGTCGTCCACACCAGAAACCCCCCGGGGCCCGGCCGTGGCAGGACCATGGGACTCACCATGGACCCTGCCTTCTCCTCCCGGGCCTCGTTTTCCTCACCTGGAAAGTGGGCTCGATGCCGGGGACTGAGGGAGCCCCCCTCACTAGGTGGGCCTTGGACCCCTCCCCTCTCCGCCACCCATAAAGCCCGCCTCCGGGCCAGGAAGAAGAGGTTCCTTGAGAGGGAAGGGTTAACTGACCAAGGAAAAGCAATGTTCAGGAACAGCCACTTGTCACTGCAGTCAGGGTCCCCGGGCCGGCTCCTGTGTCCTGCCTGAGAGCAGTCTCCATTGTCCCTCTGGCTGATTAAGCATGTTAGCGAGCATTGACCAGAGAAGGGGGAGCATATCCAACCCCCAAAAGAAAGACGCTTCACACTGCCAAGGAGCGTGGGCTGCCCGTGCCCCTCGGAACCCCTCCGTCGCATAACTCCACTGTCGCCCCCCACCCCCTCCCCGGCCCAGGTGAGCCGCCACCTGTCCAAGCTCTTCGACAGCCTGTGCAAGCTGAAGTTCCAGCTTGGGGAGGACGGGAAGCCGCTCAAGTGCGGGCTGGGCATGTATAGCAAGGAGGACGAGTACATGAACTTCGACATCGAGTGTGACCTCTCGGGGCAGGTGAGTGTGGGTGCGGGGCGCAGGCTGGCCGGGTGGGGGCCCCACCCCCTAGGATGACAGGGCACCGGGTGAGAGAGCCGTGCACCCTCAGACAGGAGCGGCACCGCCAGTCGGTGACGGTCCCTCTGTCCCCTTCCCTCTGCCTTCATAGAACGAGTGCTAAATGGGCCTGTTTCTCGAGTCTCCCACAAAGCCCCACCCCACAGTGGGAGGAGCGTCTTGAAAAAAAGAGAAAAGAAAGGAGAGGAAGGGAGAAAAGGGTTTAACAGAAAGCACGAGAGTTTTCTACGGCTTTGAAGGGGGTCGCACACGCCTGACTCACGTTCTAGCTCCTGTTCAGGGACAGCCACTGGCTTCACCTCTTCGAGAGGCTGCAGGGGTCCCCTGACTTTGGGGATCCCGCGCCCCTTCCCAGCTTTCCCAGCAAGCCTGCCAGCCACCCCCCCCCCAAGGCTAACTCCTGCTGACGCGAACGTCCTGGCCGGCCCTGCCCCTACGGCTCATTGCCCAGGTATTGATGGAGCCACTGAGCCGATGTTGACAGTAGCCGAAGCAAAATGTAGTTCAGAGGTCAGTCAGTTTGGGGGAGAAAGTCTCATGCCAAGAGCTTCGGCAATATGGACTCCGGTGCTGGCTGCTGCGGCCGGGTGGCGGGCTGTGGCCGGGTCCGTCCACCACCGAGTGTTCAGACTTGCTCCTCAGAGTGACCACGAGCCGCGGCCAGGGCCGCCCGCGCGGGATGGTGCTTAAACAGAAAAAGTGACCCTATGGCCCCCCACCCCAGTAGCAGGCAGTTGAGGGTTTGTGTTTAAAATATAACAAGACTTGTTGACAGCTTTGTCCCAAATGTCTGTCTCGGACCCCGAAACCAGGCATGCAAGGAGCAGGCAGGGGCTCTATCGGTCAGAGCCCATGGGGAACACAGAGGCGGCAGGGCGGGGGCCCAATGCAGCAACTCAGAGTGCCAGCAGCACCTCTGGGGCTCGGACGAGGCCTGTCTTCTCTTCTAGATTTTTCCCTGGCTTCCCTCCCTCCTCTGCCCAGAAATAACATGTACACATCAATACCTGCTCAACCCTGGGCTTCCCAGCCCCGCTTTTCCAGCTGGCCACTCCTACTTCTCCAGAAAAACCTGGATGTCTTCGCCCCTGAGATGAAGATTGTGACAAATACTCAGTTTTTTAATATTTTTAAAAACGATTTTATTTATTTTTAGAGAGAGGGGAAGGGAGGGAGAAAGAGAGAGAAAGAAACATCAATGTGTGGCTGCCTCTGATGTGGCCGGCAACCCAGGCATGTGCCCTGACTGGCAATCAAATCGGTGACCCCTTGGTTCACAGGCCGGAGTTCAATCCACTGAGCTACACCAGCCAGGGCCAGTTTTTTAAATAATAAAGCAAGTCGTTGGAATTAGATGTGCTCACAGCCTCAGTCCGTGTTGCTCCGCTCCGCAGGTTGAAGTCTGGCTGAACCGTGTGCTGGACCGCATGTGCGCCACACTGCGGCACGAGATCCCGGAAGCCGTGGTGACCTACGAGGAGAAGCCCAGGGAGCAGTGGATCTTTGACTACGCGGCCCAGGTGTGCGGCGCGGGGGCGAGGACGCGCGCCGAGCGGGGCGGGCCGCCACGCAGGCCCTGGGCGCACCACGCGGCTCACCGCGCGGGCCGCGCCGTCTGCCTGCAGGTGGCGCTCACGTGCACCCAGATCTGGTGGACCACGGAGGTGGGGATGGCGTTCGCGCGGCTGGAGGAGGGGTACGAGAACGCCATCAAGGACTACAACAAGAAGCAGGTGCGGGGCCGCGCGGGCGGGGGGCCTGCGCGGTAACCGCTTCGCGGAGACGCGACTGGAATTTCTGGTCTGGAGGTTATCACACGGCTGCCGCGGGTCTAGTGTGAAAGATTCCTGATTAGGAATTTAAAAACGAAAGATAATTTTCAACAGGAAGAAGGAAAAGCTACCCGTAACCCATCCCCGGATATAACTGCTTTCAAAGTACTATTACCCAATTATTATTCTAATATTACTTTAATACTATCATTTAATATATACTGTATAAATACTACATATCCAACACACATGATATTGCTATTGTAATCTTTTGTGTTCGTATGATTGACATATATAAAAATATACACCCAACGGCTTACCTTCATGATTTTTGTAGTTTTCCAATCTGCGGTTTTCCCTTAATCTCCACCACCTTCCGCGGCACCAGATTCTCTCCTACTGAGTCGTTTTCAGTGCCACGGGGGGCTGCTCCACGGCTGTCCCGCCCCGAGGTGGGGGCTCTCGAGCGCTTGTTTCTGCGTTTCGTTACTGAGAACAAGAGCGCGGTGGTCTTCCCCTCGCCCCGCGGTCGGCGGTGAGCGCCGGGCAGCACCCGGCGAGGGGCGGGCGCCACCTAGCGTCCATCGACGGGGCCTCCGCTCCCGCAGATCAACCAGCTGAACGCGCTCATCACGCTGCTCATCGGGAGCCTCAGCGCTGGCGACCGGATGAAGATCATGACCATCTGCACCATCGACGTGCACGCGCGCGACGTGGTGGCCAAGATGATCACGGCCAAGGCACGGGCGCTGGAGGGGGAGGGGGTGACGGGGAACCGGTTTGTCCCTCACGGAGACGCGCCCCTGCGCGGGGGGAGGGGCGGGGAGCGGGCCCGGGATAAGTTGGCCCTCCGCCGGCCCACAGGTGGAGAGCTCCCAGGCCTTCACCTGGCAGTCGCAGCTGCGGCACCGTTGGGACGACGAGAAGCGGCACTGCTTCGCCAACATCTGCGACGCCCAGATCCAGTATTCGTATGAGTACCTGGGCAACACGCCGCGGCTGGTCATCACGCCGCTGACGGACAGGTGAGGACGCCCGGCGCCTGCCTCGGGGCCCCGAGCCCGACCCTGAACCTCTCAGGAGAGGAAATCGCAGGTTTCCTGTGGCTTCTTTCCCACGATTCTTCCCACTGTCAGACCCGAAGGTCCCGCTGAGGCTGAAAGAGCTGGGCACCTGGGTGGGGCCTGCGATCAGAACTGCCAGGTGCCCAGCCTTGGGCACTGCATTCCAATTCCCTCGCTCCCACACTGGCTGTATGACCTCGGGGGAGTTGCCTGACCTCTCTGAGGGCCCACACAGTGGGGACACCATGGCGTGACTCCTTGTGAGCCACACTTGCTCGGAGCAAGCCCTCCGGGAATGCGGTGTCACCTCTGTGACCTGGCACAGTGCCCGCTCCTCAGTCACATCTCAAGCCCTTTGCCCTTGGGTTGAGCGGGTGTCACGGAAGCCACAGTGACACAGCAGCGGACTGCTGGGGGTCCCTTGCAGGTGCTACATAACCTTGACCCAGTCCCTCCACCTGATCATGGGCGGGGCCCCCGCCGGCCCGGCCGGGACCGGGAAGACGGAGACGACGAAGGACCTGGGCCGGGCCCTGGGCACCATGGTGTACGTCTTCAACTGCTCCGAGCAGATGGACTACAAGGTACGCACCTCGGCCGGAGGCGGCACCCCAGGCGCCCATGAGGACACGATAGGGTCCCTGCCCCAGGGCCCGCAGCTCCCACCCCAAGTGAGCTCTAGATGCCTGCAGGCTGCCAGCTGAACTCAGGAGGGGTCACCAGGCCCCAGGTGGGTGAGGGCCTCCACCCTGCGGACAGGCCAACCGCTGTGGTCCTGCTGGAGGCTTCGGCTCCCTGGGAGGCTGGGGCCTCTCAAGCACGGGGAGGGTGTCTGGGAGAGGCCCCCAGGGCTGGCAAACCAGTCCCAATGTCCTGCCCCACCCGTGGAGGGAGCCGTGGAGGTGCACAGGGAACCATCCACTCACCTAGCTGCCCCCCCCCCACAGTGGGAGGGAAGCCTCTTCTCTATGGCGGGACTGGATTTCAAGGGAATATGCCTCTGAGCCACCCAGTTAGGGGACCCGGACGAAGCCCCCACCCCAGGAGGGTCTGGGTGCCGAGGGCCCACAGGGGGGAGGGGCTCTTCCTGGCACCCACCCCATGCGGTACTCACGCCTTCCAGGGAGTGGGTGTCCTGCCTGCCAGCCTCCCGGGCGGCAACGCTGCTGAGCCCAGTCCTCGGCCCCTGGGTGTGGCTGGAGACTCAGGCAGCGCCCCTCCCTCTCCCCGCTCCTTCCCAGTCGTGTGGCAACATCTACAAGGGCCTGGCGCAGACCGGGGCCTGGGGCTGCTTCGACGAGTTCAACCGCATCTCCGTGGAGGTGCTGTCCGTGATTGCCGTGCAGGTGAGGCTGCGGGCCCTCTGCGGCCGGCGCGGCGGCCCGCCGCTTTGCCAGCTCGGGTCGGGCGGGCCTTCCTGCCGGGTGTTCGTTTGGCCCCACTGGGGCACAGAGATGGGCAAGGGGCCTTCAGGGGCCCGAGTGGTGGTCGGACAAACAGAAGTGAGAGCCATAGGACACGCTGCGGTGGCATCCCTGTGACTGAGAGATGAGGGCGTAATTAACTTGGCTTGGGGACAGGAACAGAGGGTTTTGTTGCGGGTAACAGTGGGGCTGGGCGTTGAAGGATGCATAGGAGTTTGTCAGTTCGACAAGGGGGCTGGGGGAGCACAGGAAGGCAAGGGAAAAAAGAAGAAAAGGAGGAAACGTGCCATCGTGTTTTGGGGACACTGGGGCATGAGTGCAGGACATGGGGGGGCCGGGACAAGGTGCAGCCAGGCCTTCGGATGGGGCAGCATCGTCCTGCCGCCTGTGTGTGCCACGGCCCGTGTGCATCTGCGTTTCCCACAAATGCCTCCGGCCACCCCTGGGCTCCCTTGGGGAAGCTGCGGCCAAACTCCAGGTCCAAAATCAGCACCCATATTCCGGAAGGCTCCGGAGAGCGGGTGCTGCAGCCCTCCCCCTCCCCACAGTAGACAGATGGGTGGAAAGATGAGCTCACTGGAGCAGGGCCTTGTGGACCATGGGGGAGGCAGGGCTGCGGGCAGGCCAGACAGCCCTCAGTTACCCGAGCCGTGGGAGGAGCAGGGGGGCTGGATACTCAGGACCCACAGCCGCGGGCAAAGCCTGGCTGAGAGCAACCGATCTTACTCCCCAGTTCTGTGCTTGCCAATGACACAAACTCTCCATGGCCCCCCTTCCTGCTCTGTAAAATGGGCTCCATGGCGGGTTTGCCGGCAAGGTCAGCAGTGAGTGCGAGGCGCCGGCACCCTGCACTGCGGTCCCCTCCTCTGCGCAGGGCTGTCCCTGAGCCCTGGGGTGGGTTAGGGCCCCTGAACACCAATGTAGTAGCAGAGTCACCGGTCATGCCCCCCAAAGTCAGATGCCTTCTCAGGCACTGTTTGTTGCCTGGAACGAAGGAGCAAGAACTGGAACAGAAGGTAAGGGGAGGCCTCGCACACAGGAGACCCAGGGAAGAGTTCTAAGGGGTCCCACCCCCCACCCCAGTCCCCAGGCCCCAGTCCCCAGCCCTGGTCCTTGTTGAGACAGACTTGGGCAGTCAGGGCTTTAAAGGTTTTAACCATGAATGTGGGGCGCCCTCACGTGGTGGTGGGGAGGATTGCAGCCGCCTCCTCTGGCTCTGAGATCTCCGTAATTCAGACGTTACGGGTCCTGGCTTCCTTAAACCCTGTCTGATGGGCAGGGGGCTGCCCGCAGTCGCTGCAGCTGAAGCAGAACGAGACTCACACGACAGCCAGGAGGTGGGACAGCACGCAGCAATGACAAGGGGCAGACCACAGACACAGCAGCGCCCTGGGGGACTCTCCACGGCATTTTGCTGGTGACAGAGGCCCATCGAGGGTGGCATATGTCCCTCCGCCCCAGCTTCTCCTCAACCTGCGCAGCCCCTGTCTGTGATTCTGTCATTTCACGAACGTTACTAAGTGGATCGTACGTATGTCACCCTAGATATGGGCTGTAGAGGTGACAGGAGGGTCCTCTTGGTGACAGAAGCATCTGTGTCTTGACTGTCCACTGGTGGTGATGCTGCTGCACGGTCGTGGGCGGGGCTGCCTTCGGGGCCGCTGTGTGGGGGCCCGCGGGGCCTTGGTGTTTGGTCTCACAACCGCGTGTGTGTCTATGACTGTCTTGAAATGTGAAGCATAATTTACACAAAGGGAGATGGGGGGGCCCTCTGCCAATCCACAGCCCCCACCTGCCGTGACGCCGGGGAAGCCGGCCGTGCCCATGCAGCTGTGTCTGTGTGCCCGCTGTTTAGGTCAAGTGCGTCCAGGACGCCATTCGGGCCAAGAAGAAGACGTTCAGTTTCCTGGGGGAGATGATCCGCCTCATCCCCACCGTCGGCATCTTCATCACCATGAACCCCGGGTACGCGGGGCGGACGGAGCTGCCCGAGAACTTGAAGGCCTTGTTCAGGTGTGTGGTGGGAGGGGGAGGTGCAGGCAGCTGTGGGGCGGGGGGGGGGGGTGGGGGGAGGCACAGGGTGGGGGCAGGGGGACAGGGCGCGGAGCCGGGAGGGAGGAGACACGTGTTGGATGGGATCCAGGGGGCCAGGGCCTCTTGAAGAGCAGACAGTGTGTTCTGCTCCATCCTCCTGGGGCAGGGGTCCCCACCGAGGCGAAGGGAAGCAGGGTCCAGGGCGCCTCTCAGAGGAGGCGGGGAGGGTGGAGGGAGAACGGGAAGCGAGAGGAAGGAGGGGAGGGGCCGGGAGCATCGAGACCAGCGATGCCATTGGTCCATCCCCACCCACAGGTGAAGTGTGCACCTGGGTGGGGGGGGCACGTGGAGCCTGGGTGGCAGAGGAGAAGCCAGGGCTGACCCGCTGACCCCCCAGGCCCTGCGCCATGGTCGTCCCTGACTTCGAGCTGATATGCGAGATCATGCTGGTGGCTGAGGGCTTCCTGGAGGCCCGCCTTCTGGCCCGGAAGTTCATCACGCTCTACACCCTGTGCAAGGAGCTGCTCTCCAAGCAGGTGGGCGCTGGCGGCGTCCTGGGGCCGCGGGGCCGGGGCGCCTCCCGGACAGACTGGCCCGGCGAGGCGTCCCTGCGTCCCGGCGGCAGGCCGGCCCCAGTCCAGCCCCCTCAGCCCCCGACTGCCCTTGGGTGTGGGTGCCCCAGCTGGAGTGAGAGAAGACTCGCACACACCCGCCCCCTCGGCCCGCAGGACCACTACGACTGGGGCTTGCGCGCCATCAAGTCGGTGCTGGTGGTGGCCGGCTCCCTGAAGAGGGGCGACCCCAGCCGGGCCGAAGACCAGGTGCTCATGAGAGCGCTGAGGGACTTCAACATCCCCAAGATCGTGACGGACGACCTGCCCGTGTTCATGGGGCTCATCGGGGACCTCTTCCCGGCCCTGGAAGTGCCTCGGAAGCGGGACCTGAACTTTGAGAAGGTGGGTCCCACTGGGCCCTGAGTCCAGCCTGGGAGCCCGGCGGGTCCAGGCTTCCTGCCAGCCCAGGACCTTCCTCTCTGCCACGGGATGAGTGGGTACCTACGTGGCAGGTGCCATGCTGCGGTAGGTGGCCAGGCTGTCCAGTCGGCGATGCTCACACGCCCGCGGCAACCTGTGGCCCCCAGCTGCCCCTCCAGCTCTGGCCTGGCCTGTCTCACTGCTGGAGGTCTCGAGAGGAATGGAGGGGCGGCGGGCAATCCCACGGAGCTCTCAGCGGCCTCAGTACATGCACCCACCCTGGAGGGTCACGACTCCCTGACAATACCTCCTGCTGGGCGGGGGGCTCCCCCACCAGGAACACGGCCCAGTGCCCGTCCTGCCCCACCCCCGCCCCCCAGATCATCAAGCAGAGCATCCTGGAGCTCAAGCTGCAGGCGGAGGACAGCTTCGTGCTGAAGGTGGTGCAGCTGGAGGAGCTGCTGCAAGTGCGCCACTCGGTGTTCGTCATCGGGAACGCAGGCAGCGGCAAGTCTCAGGCACGACACCCTCCGTCCGCTCTGGTCCTGCCCCCACCCAAAGGGCACTGCAGGGTTCCAGCACCTGGTGCAGGGCTGCTGGAGGGGCTGCCCTCTGTCACCCCCCCAACCCAGGGCATCTTGGAAGCGCCCCCCTTCCCACCAGAATGTGTCATGGGCCAGGAAGGAAGCTGTGATGTGGGGGGTGGGAAGCGGCGAGGAGTTGCCACGGGACCCTGGTCCTGCAGGACGGGCTCTTGTGCTCTCAGGGAAGGTCATTTCCCAAGGCTAAGGACATGGGGACACTCACAGCGAGTTACTGTTTTAAAAGGCAGACACTGTGTGAATCCAGTTTACTACAAAGGAATATATACATAACACAGATAAAACAGCCTCAACTGTCCTTAAAAATCTTTTTCTTTGAGGAATTAGGGGTTGTTTTTGTCCTATAGCACTGGCGTGTCACCAAAGCCAAACACCCCCAGGGCAGGAAGTTTAGGTTCCGGGTTTGCATGGGGGGGGCCCTCCCGCACATGGGCGCGCCCCGCAGCCCCCTCCTCAGGGACCCCGCCTTTGCCCAGGTCCTCAAGTCTCTCAACAAGACCTACCAGAACCTGAAGAGGAAGCCGGTGGCGGTAGACCTGGACCCCAAGGCCGTCACCTGTGACGAGCTCTTCGGCATCATCAACCCGGCAACCAGGGAGTGGAAAGACGGTGACAGGGCAGCGGCCCTGGGATGGGCTGCATGGGGGCGCGGGGGTCCCCAGCAGGCGTTCCAGGCCGTCCACCAAGCCCCGTGCAGTGAGCTCATGGGGAGACGTCACCGTGCCCAGCCAGATCCCCCAGGAACGCAGGTCTGGGGGTCCCCCACACACGTGGTACATGATGGCGGTCCTCAGGGAGGCCACGGTGGGGCCGGGTGCGGTGCCAATGGAGGGCAGGCCCCAAAGCACCTGTGAGCACTGACGCTGCCTGTCGGGCGCACCTGCCCTCCCCCGTCTGAGCTGCTGGGCGCACCCCCAGCCCCCACTTCCTCTCTACCCCTCACCTGGTTTCTCTTTGCGACTTGATCCCCCTTGTCCTGTTTTGTATGTGTATCTTGCGTTTCTCCCCAACTAGGACCCACTCCACAGGGGTGGGCAGAGCTCCCACTGACCCAAGGCCCTGCTGCGAGCCTGGCACTTGCAGCACTTGGCACACCTCTGACGATGAGTGAATGAGTGAATGAGTGAGTGAGTGAATGAGTGAGCGAGTGAATGAGTGAGCTAGTGAATGAGTGAGTGCATGAATGAGTGAGTGAATGAGTGAGTGCATAAATGAGCAAGTGAATGAATGAGTGAGTGAATGAGTGAATGAGTGAGCTAGCAAATGAATGAGTAAGCGAGTGAGTGAATGAGTGAGCGAATGAGTGAGTGAGCGAGTGAGTGAGCGAATGAGTGAGTGAGTGAGCGAATGAGTGAGCGAATGAGTGAGTGAATGAGTGAGTGAGTGAATGAGTGAGTGAGCGAATGAGTGAGTGAGCGAGTGAGTGAGTGAATGAGTGAGTGAGCGAGTGAGTGAGCGAATGAGTGAGCGAATGAGTGAGTGAGCGAGTGAGTGAGCGAATGAGTGAGTGAGCGAGTGAGCGAGTGAGTGAGTGAGCGAATGAGTGAGTGAGCGAATGAGTGAGTGAGCGAGTGAGTGAGCGAATGAGTGAGTGAGCGA
>PVJI01030626.1:0-13972 GCA_004026765.1 Micronycteris hirsuta
GTCCTCTATAGTGGTTCCTGAAAACCCTTCTCCCCATTGTCCCCTACCCCCTCCCCTCTGGCTATTGTTAGATTGTTCTTAATTTCAATGTCTCTGGTTATGTTTTTCTTGCTTTTTTCTTTTGTTGATTATGTTCCAGTTAAAGGTGAGATCATATGATATTTGTCCCTCACCGCCTGGCTTACTTCACTTAGCATAATGCTCTCCAGTTCCATCCATGCTGTTGCAAAAGGTATGAGCTCCTTCTTCCTCTCTGCTGCACTGTTGGTGGGAATGCAGACTGGTGCAGCCACTGTGGAAAACAGTGTGGAATTTCCTCAGAAAACTAAAAATGGAACTGACTTTCGACCCAGAAATTCCACTACTGGGATTATACCCTAAGAACCCTGAAACACCAATTCAAAAGAACCTATGCACTCCAATGTTCATAGCAGCACAATTTACAATAGCCAAGTGCTAGAAACAACCTAAGTGCCCATCTACAAATGAGTGGATCAATAAACTATGGTACATTTATACAATGGAATTAATCTTTTTTTTTAACATCAATATGTGGTTGCCTTTCACACATCCCCTACTGGGGACCCAGTGTGCAACCCAGGCATGTGCCCTGGCTGGGAACTGAACTGGCGACCCTCTAGTTCACAGGCTGGCATTCAATCCACTGAGCCATACCAGCCAGGGCTAAAAATGTATTTTACATGGATCATAGATCTAAACATAAAAGTTAAAACTTCACAGTTTCTAGAAAAGAAATGGAGAATATCTTTATGATGTTGGGATAACCAAATACTTCTGAAGACATAAAAAGAATTAATCATTAAAAACTTGATCAATTGGACTTCAAAATTAGAAAATATATGCTTATCAAATGATACCATTAACAAAATGAAAAGGCAAGTCACAGACTAAGAGAAATTATTTCCATAATATATCTAATAGAATATTCAGAATATAGAAAAACCATGAATCAGTAATAAAAAACAAAGAAAATCATTAAGATAGACAAAATAGTTGGACACTTCAAAAAAAAGATACTGAAATGACCAATAAGTATGTGAAACGTTGTTTAGTCGTCATGGAAATGTAAATTAAACCACATGTTATATTACTAGAATGCCACTAGAATGGCCAAAATTTACAGTATTAGCAGCAGTAATTAATATTCATTATTATTTTTTTTTATTCTGGCCAGAAGTTTGAGCATCTAGAATTCTCATACATTGTTGGTGGGATAAAGTGGTATAGTTTTTGAAAAATTTTTAGCAGTTTTTGTTTTAATTTTTTACATCTTCAACCAAGGATACATTTATTGATTTTGGAGAGAGAGAGACAGAGAAAGTGAGAGAGAGAAACATCGATCAACTGCTTCCCATACATGCCCCAACTGGGGATCGAACCTGCAACCTAGGTGTGTACCCTGACGGGGGATGGAAGTGCAACATTTTGGTGTATAGGATGATGCTCCAACTAACTGAGTCACCCAGTCAGGTCTTGGCAGTTTTAATTTTAGACAAACACCTACTATATGACCCAGCCATTCTACTATTTACCCAAGATATATATCCACATTTGTCCACAAGAAGACTCGACAAGAATTGTTTATAGAGCTTATATATGTATATCAACTTAAATTTTATTTTTAAATAATGCGTAAGAAGAAATATATTTTCATATAAACAAAAATAGTTTATCACCAACACAACAAAACTAAATAAACTTCTAGAAGATGTACTTCAGGGAGAGGGAAAGGATTCCAACGCAAAAAGGGATGGTAAACAAACATTTTCTAAACAGATAGCTAAATCTAAACAAAAAGTTCCTATAAATACTAATACTTTTAATTTCACAGGTCTAAAATATTTCACCACAATAGCATACAAGTTGGTTAGAAATGCCCTTGTAATTTATAAGTGTTCTAAGGTCCTGGTGTTCCTTGGGAGGAAAGATTAAGATATTAACTTTAGTTTTTGATAATTTTGAAGGATAACTAATAAAACAAAAGAAATACAGTATATCCCCTCCAAAACATTAAATTGAAGAATCTCAAGAGTATTTTCAATGTTTATATTACTTGGAAGATGTGGATGATTTAGTTCAGGCTGAAGAGAGGTCATCACTTTTTTTACCTCTAAATTCGAATCTTTTTTCTTCCATGCTTCCATACAGATTGTCCCTGCATGAAAGATATACATGTAAATCTTTCATCATTTCTCCATATTTTTCTCCACAGTTATAAACTAAATCATAAGTATTACACACAAAACTCTGCTCAATCTTCTCATTAGGAGATCAGGCCTCCTAAAACAAACATTTAGGAACCAGGGGGCCCAATACATTGGCTGAAGACTGAAGGAGAAAATCTTGTACAAACTTCTAGAAAATGCCCTGACCGGTATGGCTCAGTTGGTTGCACATCATCCTGAAAAGCAAAAGGTTGCTGGTTTGATTCCCAGTCAGGGCACATGCCTGGGTTGCAGGCCCAGTCGCCGATTCAGAGAGTGCGAGAGGCAACCAATCAATGTTTCTTTCACACCGTGATGTCCCTCTCTCTCTTTCCCTCATCCTTCCCCTCTCGCTAAAAATAAATAAATTAAATCTTTAAAAAAAGACTTCTAGAAAACAGCACTCTGAATCAATAAACATTTGGATCATGATAATCTCCCATATTCTTCAGCTATACTTATCCAGGCTACCACTGCGTTCTTCTACTTATATGACCAATCTATTTTCTCTGTAATGCCAAACTTCTATCATCTATACATCCACTAGTTGAGATTCTCCATATCATTTGATACTCACTGCATACCCAACCTTCCATCCCTGAATTAATCATTCCCTCCTTTGACTTTCCATGGTGCTTTGTGCTTTTCTATCTGTTTATATGTCTGTCTGGAATATCCTCTCCTTACTCCATTGACTGGTTATCTATTTTAAATCTTAGTATTCAACTTAGGTATCACTTCTTTGAGAAGTTGTCCTTGAAACCTCCAAGCTGAGTTACTCTCCTCACAAGCACTGATCACAGTTGGGTTTGTTAAATGAATGAATAAAAGAATTGCTGAGTAGCTACCAGGACCCAGTTGACATTTAATGACACAAGTTTGTAGAGGACCAGGTCTGCACAGATCTGTGTCTTTCTCCAATGATGAAAATGTTAGAACTAGTTTTTCTTCTATAAGAGGCCAACAATGCAAAAAAGATGTATATATTGTAAAAACTCAGTTCTAAATTTCTGGTCCTGCCTCCAGTGACTGCACATCTCTACCAAGGCCCTAAGGAACAACTCAAACATACCTTATTTCTGGTTGATAAAGTGGAAATATTCTAGGCCCTAAGCCTGGTTGGTTATAAACCACGGATTGAGGTTTCACTGAGAAAGGAGATCCCACTGAAATTGGAACCTATGAATTCAAGTGGAAAAGAAAACAAAAAGTAAAAAGGTGAAAAGGTTTTTTTATTGCTTATTCTATTACAATTGTCCCAATTTTTCCCCTTTTGTCCCCCTCCACCCAGCCCATCCCCCTTTCCACAGTCAATCCCTTCTCTGTTGTCTGTGTGCATGGGTCATTCATACCTGTTCTTTGACTAGTGCCTTACCCTTCCACCATTCTCCCCTCCCACCCTCCTCCTACAGCTGTCGGTCTTTTCCATGTTTCCATGACTCTGGTTCTATTTTTCTCATTAGTTTATTTTGTGTATTAGATTCCAGTTATAAGTGAGGTCATATGGTATTTGTCTTTTACCAACTAGCTTATTTCACGAAGCATAATGCTCTCCAGTTCCATCCATGTTGTCGCAAAGGGTAAGAGTTCCTTCTTTCTTCCTGCTGCGTAGCATTCCATTGTGTAAATGTACCACAGCTGTTTGATCCACTCATTTACTAATGGGCACTTAGGCTGTTTCCAGCACTTGGCTATTGTAAATTGTGCTGCTATGAACATTGGGGTGCATAAGTTCTTTTGATTTGGCCTTTCAGGAATCTTAGGGTATAATCCCAGCAGTGGAATTGCCAGGTCAAAAGGCCATTCCATCTTTAGTTTTCTGAGGAAGTTCCATACTGTTTTCCACAGTGGCTGCACCAGTCTGCATTCCCACCAACAGTGCACTACTAGGGTTCCCTTTCCTCCGCATCATTTAATGCAGGACAAATATAAGGAGGTTGCACAGACCCATTAATATAAGACTCTGACCATCTCCCACCCTGTTTAAAACTCTTAAAATAGATCCTCATTGACTGTAGATAGTGTGTACAAGTAACCAAGCCTACTGCTTCTCTGTCTTCCACTGTGCTTTTCCCTCACAAGTTGAGGCAATATGAAATGTATTCATGGACAACTGGGTAAATTAGAAACTGCTCAAAATGGCTCATATCTAAAGGATAATGATTTATGTGTTGACCTGCTGAGATGTTTCTGGTGATAAGCGGCAGGACTATGTCCTTGGTCTTCTAGGTTATCTTTATCCAAATTATCCATGAAAATGTAGAGGACATGTTCACTGAGCATGTAAATAACATATACTGGAAAGTATAATGACTACATTAAATAGAATCAGAAACCTTAATGTTCTTGACAGTCTAGAGGTAAGGTACCAACTGAGTAAGATGAAGTTCCACAAAAATAACTATTATGTCTTGCACTTGGATCTTAAAAAGTACTATAGAGGTGTTCTAGACCCCCATGGGGAAGAAGGGACAAAGACTAATATAATTTTAGTTAATAGTAAGCTTAAGTTTTTAAATTTATTGAGGTAACATTGGTTAATAAAATCATATAGCTTTCGACTGTACAACTGTATGATACATGAACTGTATATTGCATTTTTTGCCCACCACCTGAAGTCAAATCATCTTCTGACACCATATATTTGTCCCTCTTTACTCTTGACTACCCCCCACCCCCTTCCCTCTGGTAACTGCCATATTGTTGTCTGTGTCTGAGTTTCATTTTTATATCCCACATGAGTGAAATCAAAGGTTCTTGGTTTTTCCTGTCTGACTTATTTCGCTTAGCATAATATTCTCAAGGTCCATCCATGTCACAAATGGCAGTATTTCATCTCTTCTGATGGCTGAACAATATTACATTGTATATATGTGCCACATCTTTATCCAATCCTCTATCAAGGACAATTTGATTGTCTCCACGTCCTGGCCACCATGAATAATGGTACAATGAACATAGAGGTGCATATATGTTTGCAAATAAGTGTTCTTGCATTTTTCGAGCTGATACTCAGAAGAGGGGTTGCCTGGTCAAATGGTAACTCAATTCTTAATTTTCTAAGGAACCTCCATACTGTTTTCCAAAGTGGCTGCACCACTTTACATTCCCACTAGCATTGAATGAGCGTTCCTTTTTCTCCAGAACCTCTGCAACACTGGTTTTTACTTGTCTGGTTGATGATAGCCATTCTAACAGGTGTGAGATGATATCTCATTGTAGTTTTGATTTGCATTTCCCTAACAGCTAGTGAAGTGGAGCATCTTCTCATACATCTTTTGGCCATTTGTATGTCTTCTTGGGAGAAGCATCTGTTCAGGTCCTCTAACCATTTTTTAATTGGATTGTTTAGTTTTGAGCTATATAAGTTCTTTATTTATTTTGGATATTAACCCTTCACTGGAACTGTTGTATGCAAATATCATCTCCCATTTAGTTGGTGGCTTTTTTGTTTTGTTGGCAGTTTCTTTTGCTGTGCACAAGCTTTTTAGTTTGACATAGTTCCATTCATTTGTTTTTGCCTTTACTTCACTTGCCTTTGGTGTCAAATTCATAGAATGTTTTCTAACGCCAGGTCCATAAATTTAGTACCTATGTTTTCTTCTATGTAATTTATTGTTTCAGATCTTATATTTAGGTCTTCATGCATTTTAAATTAATTTTTGTGTTGGGGAAAAACTGTAATATACTTTCATTCTCCTACATGTGGCCTTCCAATTTTCCCAGTACCATTTATTGAAGAGGCTTTCTATTCTCCATTGCGTGATTTTGGCTCCTTCATCAAAAATTATTTGCCCATATATATGTGATTTTATTTATAATTAAAAATATGTTTATTGATTTTAGAGCAAGAGAGACAGACAGACATCAGTGTGAGAAAGAAACACCAATTGGCTGCCTACCATACGGGTCCCAACAAGGGATTGAAGCCACAATCTAGGTATGTGACCTGACCAGGAATCGAACCCCCAACCTTTTGGTGTATGGAATGATGCTCCAACCAGCTAAGCAACACCAGCCAGGACTATACATGTGCTTTTATTTCTGGGTTTTCAATTCTGTTCCATTGATCTGTGTGTCTGTTTTTCTGCCAATACTACCTGTTTTGGTTATTGTAGCTCTATAGCATAATTTGAAATCAGGCAACATGATACCTCCATCTTCGTTCTTTTTTTTCTCATATTTGCTTTGGTTATTCAGGATCTTTTGTGGTTCCACACAAATCTGATGATTTTTTGTTCTATTTTTTAAAAAATGACATTGGGATTTGACGGGGATTGCATTAAATCTGTATATAGCTTTGGGTAAAGTGGCTGTTTTAACTCTGCTGATTCTTCCAATCCATAAACACAGAATATCTTTCCATTTCATTTTATATTTTTAAATCTCTTTTAATAATGCTTTGTAGTTTTCAGTATATAGGTCCTTCACATCCTTTGTCAAGTTTATTCCTAGGTATTTTATTCTTCTGGTTGCAATTGCAAAAGAAATTGTTTTTTCATTTCTTTTTATGAAATTTCATTGTTAGCATATAGGTATGCAGTGGATTTTTGTAATTAATTTTATATCCTGCAACTTTCCTGTATTTGTTTATTGTTTAAAATAGTTTGATTCATGAAGTCTTTAGTGCTTTCTACATATAGAATCATGTCATCTGCAAAAAGTGACACTTTTACATCTTCATTCCCAATTTGGATGCCTTTTATTTCTTTCTCTTGCCTGAGATTGCTCTGACTAGGACTTCCAGAACTGTGTTGAATAAGAGAGGTGAGAGTGGGCATGCATGTCTTCTTCCTGATTTTATAGGAAAATCAGTTCTTCACTATTAAGTTTGTTATTAGCTGAGGGGTTGTCATATGTGGTCTTTATTATGCTGAGGTAATCATTCTATTTAGTGTTTTAATAATAAATGGATGCTGTATATTATCAAATGCTTTCTCTGCATCTATTGATAAGATCATATTATTTTTATCCTTTGTTTTGTTAGTGGTGTATTACATTGATCAATTTACATATGTTGAACCATCTTTGTGGCCCTGGAATGAACCCCGCTGGCTCATAAAGTATTATTTTTTAAATGTACTGTTGTTTGGCCCTGGCTGGTATAGCTCAGTGGATTGAGCGCGGGCTGGGAACCAAAGGGTCACCAGTTCAATTCCCAGTCGGGGCACATGCCTGGGTTGCGGGCCGGGTCCCTGTGAGGGCCGTGTGAGGAGCAACCATACATTGCTCTTTCTCTCCCTCTCTGTCTCCCTCCCTTTCCCTCTCTAAAAATAAATAAATAAAAAATCTTTAAAAAAATAAATAAAATCTTAAAGAAATAAATGTACTGTTGTTTGGTAGAATTCACTAATGAAGCCATCTGATCCTGGACTTTTATTTTCGGAGGTTTTTGATGGTTGTTTCAATTTCTTTGTTTTACTGTTGTTTGTGTACAGTTGCCTCCATTTTCCCCCACCACTCCACCCCACCCCAGCTATCTCCACCTCCCACCCCTGATTCTACTCCCCCTTTGGCTTTGTCCATGTGTACTTTATACAAGTTCCTGACAACACTTCCCCCTTTCCCGCCATTATCCCCTCCCACCTCCCCTCTGGTTACTATCAGTTTGTTAATTTCAATGTCTCTGGTTATATTTTGCTTGCTTGTTTGTTTTGTTGATTAGGTTCCACTTATAGGTGAGATCATATGGTATTTGTCTTTTACCGCCTGGCTTATTTCACTCAGCATAATGCTCTCCTCACTGTTGATCAGTCTATTTGGATTTTCCAGTTCTTCATGATTCAGTCTAGGAAGTTTATATATGTCTAGGAACTTAACCCTTTCTTCTAGGTTATTGAATTTGGTGACACATAGTCTTTCATGGTATTCTAGTATAATCCTTTGTACACTGTGATGTCTGTGGTAACTTCTCCTTTCATTTCTGATTTGTTTATATGAATCTTTTCTCTTTTTTCCTTAGGGAATCTAACAAGGGATTTGTCAATTTTATTAATTTTTTTAAAGAACCAGCTCTTTTGTATTAATTCTTTGTATGGTCTTTTTGTTCTTTATTTCATTCAATTCTGCTCTAATTTTTATTATTTCCTTTCTTCTGCTGACTTGGGTTGCTTTTGTTCTTCTTTTCCTAGTTCTTCAAGATGTCATGTTAGGTTGTTTACTTAGTATTTCTCTTGTTTCTTGAGATACAGCTGTAATGATAAAAAAACTTCCCTCTTATCATAGCTTCTGCTGCATCCCAGAAGTTTTGATATGTTGTCATATTGTCATTCCTATGTGTCTCTCTCTATCTTTTGGTCTCACCATTTATTTCTTCTTTGACCCAGTATTTTTTAGTAGTATGTTTTCTAATCTTCACTTATTTGTGGGTGTCTTTCCTTCCTTTTTGAGTTGATTTCTAATTTAAAAGTAAGCTTAAGTGTTAAGGTTAAGTTTTCCTGTACTTCCTCCTGTGTTTCCTGCCAGAAATTTAGAAGCAGCTCCCAGCTTTCTTCAGTGTAGAGGGCTGCCACCTCTTCAGGATGAGACAACGGGCCTGAATAAGGTACCAGGATTTTTTGCCTTACAAACCAATGCTGCTTAGAAATCGTTAAAATTGCTCTTGCCTGGTGATGGAGATCTTGGTACACTTCCATGATGCTACCAGATACTGAATCCTGCAACAGCCCCATGCAGTGGCTAGACTAAGCACCTATTCCCTTCTGGGAACCTGGGTGTGTATACCTCCTTTAATCCACCTGGGTCTGTAGTTACTTGTGCCTGAGGAGTGGGATACCCCTTTTGTAGTCCTGCCAATCCTGGGACTTAATTTCTATCTGGCTCCTGACAGCTCCACTCCCGAGGAAATTGGCTCTATTTCATTCACTTGTTTGGAAAGAATCCATGATATAACTTGACTTGTTATGTGGCCCTTCAGTTGTCACTCTGCAATACACACATTTTGCCTCAAGCCCTTTTATACTAACAATACATGCCCTTTGATTACTAATCGCTGACCTGGAATCTACCACTATCCTTTTGGGATTTGGACCCATCGTGACTGCCCATTATTTTCTTGTGGAATATTGCAGCTCTTAGATTCCTAATATCCCTGTTCCCTTATATTCCTATTCAGTCTATATTCTCCAGTCTTACATCCATATTTATTTCTAGCATACATGCACAACTAGCATTATATAATACTCTAATCCTCTGCTGGGTGTTAACTGACAAATATAATGATCACAAAAGTTATACAGAGTCTAAGAAGAAGAAAGAAAGGAGATGTGAGGTAGGAGGAAAACTAGAGAGTATGGTGTTTCTAAAAAGGGTGGGGGAGTGTTTCAAGAAGCGTTCTTGTTCCCTCACTGACCGTTCCTTTTCTATCTCTGTTGCAAGTTCTTCTTCATCTTCATGCCTAGTAATGACAGCTCAAGCAAGGCTCACTCCTTGGGTCTGTGAACCAGTCTAAATTTACCCTCAGTGGTCTCATCCACTCTCTAATGACGCTCTTCAAAGCTTTTGTGCTAACCCTTCCCTCTCCCTGAAATAATCTTCCATATAGCCGCTTCCCTCTCCTCTTTGAATTTCTGCTCAAGACTGAGTCACATTCTCAATAAAGTTCACTGAATAGCCTATTTGAAATAGAAACCTACTCCAATACTCATAATGCTTCTTCCCTGCTTTAATGTTCTTTGCGCACTATTTCATTTCTTGTTTGTGCCACCACCACCACCATAGAATGTGTGTTCCACAAGTACGTGGATTTTTGTTTCTTTTAATTATTGCTATATTCCCAGCTGTGAAGATATGAAACACAGTTGATGCTTAATGAATATCTGTTAGCTGAGTTATAAGAGAGAAGAGCTGAGTAAGAAAAGGGCAGAGAACTATTAGATTTTGTCACATGAAGTAAGTTGAAAAGTGAACCAGGTGAAAAAACCTAAATGTCCATTAATAGAGTCATTGGTTATTTCTGTCTTCTTTCAAGAAGTATTTACTAAGAAGCCTCTATGTCCTAAGTACTGTTCTAGGTATTCTGTATGCAGTGATGAATAAGACAAAGTCCTTGTACTCAAGGAGCTGATATTTAAGTCACAGGAGACAGACGATAAACAAACAAACATATATATCAGGTGTTCCTAAGTCCTATGGAGAGAACTAATGCTGGGTAAGGGAGGTGGAAGTACATGGGAATAGCAGGATGCTATTTATAAAGGGTGGAAAAGAAAGGACGCTTTTGGCCAGATTCCTGAGGAAGTATGGTAGTAAGCAAAATGGGTACCTAAAAATGAGTGCTGCAAGCACAGTATAAGGAACCATTCCACGTGGTATGGGGAATGTAGCCCAGCCCCTGATTTGGAAAACCAATGGGGAGCAAGGTCAGCACACAGGAGCCACGCCCATGGATAGGTTCTTCTGTGGGGAATCAGGCCTGCATTGTACCTAGGCTGCTTTGAGCCTTCCTTTTGCTAAAACTCCCTCACCCTGGATTGAGGCAACAAATGTTTACTGCATATCTCTAAAGTAACTTCCCAAAATCTGTGCTAAACCTCCCAAGTATGGAGTGTAACCAGTTCAACCCTTGATCCCCTTGATCTGCAACATCCTTCTCTTTGAAGTAATTAGCAACATTCTTTCCTTTGTTATCTGTAAAAGGTAATCACCTACAGTGAACCTGTGCATAGTAAATGAAGACCATCCTCGATGTAATATACCCAGAAAATCAATAAAAGCCTGTCCAGGCAGGGGTTGGGGCCCTCTCTCTCATTTAGAGAGTGGCCTGCCATCCCTTTTCTCCACAGGACTTCTGTAGTCCATGTGCATTCGTTCATCACAGCCACAACATACAGATCCCATGGGACGGAGTCCGCGTCAGCACAGAGCACAGTACAAAGGCTTGAGGTGAGGGTTCCTACTATGTTCAAAGAACATCAAAGAAACCCTATGCGTATAATGAACTACGAAAGGCAAGAGTGCCAGGAGATGAAAGCAGAGAGGTAGCATGAAGAACCTTGACAGTTACTGAGAGAAACAGGGACAGGGGGCAAGTTGCAGCAGAGTGGCTTGATCTAAGTTATGCTGTATGTCAACCACTCTGGCTGCAGTGTGGAAAAGACTGTAGAGACAAGGGCAGCGGCAGGGAGACAAGGTAGGAGGCAACTGCAGTGATCCAGGTGAAAGACGATGGTGACTTAGAAAACTTGAGGATGCATTCTGAAAATAAAGCCCATAGCATTTGCTCATCAACTGGATATGGAGCAAAAGAAAGAGAGATGTCAAGGAAGACTCCAGGGTTTTTGGACTGAGCAACTGGACTGACAGAATTGCCATCAGCTATGATTTGGAATGCTATAGGTAAAACAGCTTTGGAGAGATCAAGAGTTTAGTTTTGGACATGTGAAGTTTGAGATACCTATTACACACCCAAGTGAAGATGTCCATTAGTTAGGTATATAAATCTAGATAACAGGGATGAGCTCTAGGCTGGTGATACAATTTTGGGAGTCATCAGTACATAAATGTACCTTTAAAGCCATGACTTGGATGAAATCACCAAGGGAGTGAGTGTCCATAGAGAAGGTGCTCAACGATTGACCCTGGAGTACTCCAATATTTAGTGTTGGGAAAGAGACTGAGAAGAAACAACCAGCTGAGAGCATGATATCCTGGAAGTTAAATGAAAAAAGCAATTCAAGGAGGAAGGAGTGGTCAGTTGTATAAAACACCACTGGTAAGACACAACGTGGACTGAGGAGTGACCACCGGATATGGTAATACGGAGGTCACTTGTGACTGAGATAAGAACACAAGGATAAGCAGAATCCTTACTGGGATAGGTTGAAGAGAGAATGAGACAAGAAGAAGTACTGACAGCATACAGAAAACTTTATTGAGAAATTTTTCAACAATGGGATAAAATATGCTACTAAATGGTACTACATTCATATGTGGAATAGCAATGAGCCATTATAATTAATACATATCAATCTAGATAGACCTCAAAAACATTAGTACAGAACAATACCAATTATAATCAACTTTTAAAAATCATATAGAATAGTGCTATTCATTTTTCCACAGTAAAAGCATGTAAAATTTATCATAGTCATTGTCTCTGAAGAAGTGGAGGATGACTGGGACTAGGAGTCTGCCAAGGGGACTTTGATTTTATTTGTAAAATTTCATTTTCAAATGAACTGAAAAAATTATATTAAAAAGTTAACATTTAGGCTTCAGGCCAAGATGTAGGCATAGGTAGATATGCTTTGCTTCTTTGCACAACCAAAAGAAGGATAACAGCCAATTTAAAAATGAAAAACAATCAGAACTGCCAGAAAATTGAACTATATGGAAGTCTAACAACCAAGGAGTTAAAGAAAAAACAGTCATCCAAATTGGTAGGAGGGGAAGAGATGGGAAGCCACGGTGGTAAGGATGCACAACAAGGCAGCAGCTGGCATACCAGGGCAGGCGAGACAGTGACAGACCATGTCGTCCAAAATTCGCATGCAGATAAGCTGAGAGGAACAATGGGGAAGCGAGACAGATCACACAACCCAGGGTTCCAGCACAGGGAAACTAAAGCCTCAAAATCTCTAGCTATAAAACCCTGTGTAGTTTGTGGAAGTGGGAGAAACTCCTAGTCTCACAGAAGAGTCCGCTGGAGGGACCCAAGGGATCCTAGAACATACACAAGCCCACGCACCACAGAATCAGCACCTGAAAGGGCACAATCCACTTGTGGGAAGCAAGGGAAGTGACTGAAAGTGTGGCAAGAGCCAAGCAAGTAGCATTGTTCCCTCTCAGACCCGTCCCCCATATACAGCACCACAATGCAGAGAAGTGGGTTGCCCTACCCTGGTGAATACCTAAGGTTCCATTCCTTACAGTGTAACAGGTGCACCAAGACAAAGAAATATGGCCCAAATGAAAGAACAGATCAAAACTCCAGAAAAAGAACTAAGTGATGAAGAAATAGCCAATGTATCAGATGCACAGTTCGAAACACTGGTAATCAGGATGCTCACAGAAGTGACTGAGTATGGTTGCAAAATAAAGGAAGAAGTGATGTCTATACAGAGTGAAGTAAAGAAAAATATACAGGAAACCAATCAAGAGTGAAGGGAAGGAAACTAGGACTCAAAGCAATGATTTGGAACAAAAGGAAGAAATAAACATTCAATCAGAAGAGAATGAAGAAACAAGAATTCAAAAAAATGAGAGGCTGAGGAATCTCTGGGACAACTTTAAATGTTCCAACACCCAAATCACAGGAATGCCAGAAGAAGAAGAAGAGCAAGACACTGAAAACTTATTTGAAAAAAATAGTGAAGGAAAAGTTCCCCAGTCTTGTGAATGAAATAAATATGCAAGTCCAGGAAGTTCAGAGAATCCCAAACAAGTTGGACCCAAGGAGAAACTCATCAAGACATGTCATAATTAAATTCTCCAAGGTTAAAGATGAGGAGAGAATCTTTTTTTTTAAAGATTTTATTTATTTATTTTTAGAGAGGGGAAGGAAAGGAGAAAGAGAGGGCGAGAAACACCAATGCGTGGCTGCCCCCCAGGTGGCCCCCACCAGGGACCCAGCCTGCAACCCAGGCATGCGCCCCGACCTGGAATCGAACCGGCGACCCCCCGACTCGCAGCCCACACCCAGTCCACTGAGCTACACCAGCCAGGGCTGAGGAGAGAATCTTAAAAGCAGCAAGAGAAAAGGAGAGAGTCACCTACAAAGGAGTTCCCATAAGACTATCAGCTGACTT
>PVJI01030627.1:0-13946 GCA_004026765.1 Micronycteris hirsuta
CTTTTAAGTAAAAGTCACTACTCCTACTAAGTTTTCACAGAGCAAAAAGTCTCCAGCCTCCACCATTTAGCACTAAATATGACCTTTGATTATAGAATTTATTAATGTAATTTTGTGCCCATGGAAAATGTCAGGGTACCTCAGATTCACTACTCCTGTCACTAGTATGGAAGATAAAAATAGATTGATAGATAGGTAGATCGACAGATAATCTCCCATTGGTTCTATTTCTCTGGAGCACCCTAAGACACCTTCGTGTGCCTCAAAGCAGACAGAGAAAGAAGAGGAGGAGCACTAAGAGATGTGAGAGGCTCCTTCAGTAAAGACACAACTGAGTCCAGTTGCTGGGATTTTCACCCTTGATGCTGTTCCATCCAGCCACAGTAACAGTTCTTACACTTGGACTCTATGTAGTGGTGATACAGTGGAGAAAAACATCCAGGGAAAACCGTATACATGGTTTCTCTGAATTTTGCTTCCCAGTAGATGAAAGGGACCCGACTCTTGTGACAATAGTATGACTGGAGATGACAAACAGGAGGCAGAACTTGAAGGTGCTTCTACTGATGATGCAATGAGCCTCTCATCTTCTTCACCTGATAAGTCAGCAGTTCTCTGCCTGATTGCACATGAAAAATCATATAGGCAGTGCTTCCGAAATTAATGTCCATGCAAATCGCCTGGGAATTCTAGTAAAACACTGACTCTGATTACGTAAGAAGTGGCTACTTTTTAAAGTAGTACTGTGTTGATGCCCATCCTTGTTGTCTAGGGATGACACAGTGAGCTGCAATTATCTGATACTATTAAAAATAAAGATACTGGTCTCCCTCAGATAAATTTAATCACAATAGCTTAGATGGGGCCTATGTAAAGGTTTTTAAAGCTCAAGGTGATTCTAAAATAAAGCAAGGGCAGGAACTATTGCATTAAAGCCTACCTCAAAAACTGTCATTATGTTAAAATTATATTATATTATATTGTCAAAATACATTCCATAGGAAGTGATATTCCATAGTGAATGCTATTATTAATAAAAAGATTGTAACTGGTGGACATAAATCAAAATATTTTATATTTATTTATTTTACTGATTTTTTAAAGAGAAGGGAAAGGAAGGAGGCAGAAAGAGAGAGACAGAGAGAGAGAGAAACACTGATTTGTTGTTACACTTATTGATGCATTCATTGGTTGATTCTGTGTGTGTCCTGACCAGGGATTGAACCCTCAACCTTGGCACATATGCACGATACTCTAATCAGCTGAGCTGCTCTGCCATGGTATTAATCAAAATATTTTAGAATTTGGAGAAGTCTTGGACAGCTGAGAAGTGGAGAGATGGAGGAATATCATACCTGAAAACTCCCCTGCAGAACATCACACAGCCTGGGAATTAAGATCCTCCAGTGGGAAGGGCCCTAACAGACCAGCTCATTCATCCTCTGCCCAACTTACCCAGTCTATCTGATGGTAATTCCAGGACCCTGGCCTGAGATCCTGTTCCCATTTATTCACTAAGGCATGTGAAGTAACAGCCTCTGTAGTCGTCACCTGTGTCTGCAACATCCCTTCTCACATCTCCCTTCTACACATCCTTTGGTCTACAGAGCCTTGGATCCCAGAGGAGGCTAGATCTTGGAGGAATTCATTAAAAGAAAAGTAATTACCAGGGATCTCTCAGGACAAATGCTCTCAGAATCTTTTTAAAAAGTGACTGATTATAGTCACTGATCACACTGGACTATGCCTGGGATGGGGAGGGGGTGGAATATGGAGAAGCCTGTGTGTGGATGCTTTAACACTGCTTGTTTAGGGAATGGACAGTACTCCTGTGGGGCAGAAGCCTAATTTTCATAGGTGATAGAGGAGGGTGGTTGGAGAAGACATGAAAACTCGCAGGGACCTGAGTGTGAATATCCTAGGACTGTAGGAGGCCTTACCTGATGGGCAATTAGAAGCAATCGGTGTTCTTTAAGGAAAGTGCCGCAAAAGATACATATTTTTGGAAGATTCTCAGGGTGGTAGAGTCTCTCACTACAACCCAATTCCCCAAAAATACACCCCAGGGGAAAGATGCATCCGCAGCAAACAAGTATTAGATCTCTATTACCCAACAATATGTAGGTATGTGGAAGAAATAGGAATAAGAGAAAAGATAAACTCTCCTGGTTCCTGTTCAATCTTCCTCAAGCCTAGACGAAAAAGGAAATCCCATTTAAATCCCACAGAGGTATTTCTATTCCCTTATCTCTTTAAGAAAACCTAGCCCTGGCTGGTGTAGCTCAGTGGATTGAATGCGGGCTGGGAACCAAAGGGTCTCGGTTCGATTCCCAGTCAGGGCACATGCCTGGGTTGCGGGCCAGGTCCCCAGTGAGGGCCATGTGAGAGGCAACTACACATTGATGTTTCTCTCCCTCTCTTTCTCCCTCTCTTCCCCTCTCTCTAAAAATAAATAAATAAAATCTTTTAAAAAAATAAAAAAGAAAACCTTAATACGCCTGCCACCACCATCATCTCCACTACCGTATTATGTGCCTGACTGATCCTAGTCTCCAGCTCTTCCTTATGTTGCACTTGATTGCAAGACCATCATTGACAACGATAACCCCTTCTTTCACCACACGTTCCATGTTCTCCTCGGCCATCATCTCAGCTGGATGGGGTTCTTTACATAGAGATAGTTTGATGATCTTTATTTCTAGAGAATATGCATTTTCATATGACTGGCTTTATTGGGTTTTCATAGTTTTCATTAGCATGTATTATTAGACATGACAATACTAAGTTGTAACAAATGAATTCCACAAAATTTCACATATGGTCCTCTCTGATCTAGTTGTGTAGAGCATCCCCATTTTCCCTTGGTAATCAAAATCACCACCCCAAGCAGAATGGCAAGCATAATCTTTGTCTTTTGGTTCACATAAGAACTACAAAATGTCCAAATGTCCGGCTGAACTTCTGATTCAATGAAACCATTGTTACATCCTCTGGAAGAAGCTCTCCTGGGACACTTCTTGTACACCATTCTCTATTCTTCAGCCTCACCTCTTAATCCAGCTACAGCTACAGTAACCAACTCCACACTGACTTCAAACAGCTTTAATAGATGTAACCTAATAGCACCTTGTCTCCATTCTGGTTGTTACATACTCCTCTATTCCTGCTCTCAGACTTCCATAATTCCATGAAACAAGATTTAGGAAAAGTTTGTCAGTATTCATACAAATATTTAGGTACATGATCCTCTTGTAGAGTGTGAGCTCCAGATTGGGGTTTTTTTGCATATAGAACTCTAATTTTTCAAGCACTGATCATTGAAAAGACATTATCCACTGAATTGTCTTTGTACCTTTGTCAAAAATCAATTGATGACACATGAGTGAATACACTTCCAGACTCTATATGCTATTCTATGTTCTCTATATTGATCTATATTTCTATCTTTTCTTCTAATACAACACTTAACTAATTAAATTTATTAATACTGAGTCTGGAAAGCAGGCAATGTTAGTCATCTTATTTTGTCTTCACTTCCAAAAATATTTTTGCTTTTGTCGTTTTTTACTTTGCATTTAAATTTTACAATCAAAACATCAATTTGTACCCTAAATAATCTTTTTAGATTTTGATTGGAATTGTATTGAATCTCTATATGTTTTGGAACATCTTAACAATATTGAGTCTTCCAATCCATGTATGTTATATCTATCCATTTCTTTAGGTGTCTATGATTTCTTCAATCAGTATTTTGTGATTATCAAGATATAAATCTTTGCATATATTGTATAAGATACCCATCTAAGTATTTAATGGCCTGGTGCTATGATAAATGGTACCTTAAAGTGTTTTTTCTGAGGTGGGTCCTAGATCATGGCATAGGATGTTGTTGAACTTGCCTCTTCCCATGAACACACTGAATATATACCTACAGGCTGAGGGCTGGCTGACCAGTTCTGTACAACAAACAAAAAAATGACACTGCACAAAGAAAGTTGGAGATCTCCAGAAGCATTATGAAATATGTGCCAGTGAGTGCTGTTCTTTACATTCTCCCTCTACCTAGGTAGTGTAGATAGCTCAATCCATAAGTCTGGCTGACCTGCAAGACCTCCATAGCATGTTCCTGGCCACGCTGTCTTGAGCCCATTTTGGCCCCATACAATCAGGGCATAGCTGTATATGCATGTCCACAAGGTCACCCTATCTGAAGCCAGCTCCAGCCCCAGAGAGCCAGTGCCCCAGGTGCCACACATGCCCACCTTAGCTAAAACTGGCTTGACAAAACCTTCCACAAACAGTCTACACAGAGGTTGTTCCTACACAAGGTCATTTTTTCAAGATTTGGAAAGATAGCTGTTTCATCTAATTCATACAAACACACAAAGTCAGACAAAATAAGATATAGGAATATGTTCTAAATGAACAGAACTAAATGAAGAAAGAGGAAGAAAATCCTAATGAAACAAGATAAGTGATTTTCCTAGAAAACAGTTGAAAGTAATGGTCATAAGGATGCTCACCAAACTTGAGAATAGAATATAGAAATTCAGTGAGAACCTCAACAAAGTTAGAAAATGTAATGAGATCCAATCAGAAGATCAAATAATACAAAAGAATGGATTAGCAACCTGGAAGACAGAATAGTGAAAATCAACCAATCAGAACAGTAGAGAGAAAACAGAACTTTTAAAAGTGAGGGTAATTTAGGCACCTCTGGGACAACATCAAGCACTGAGACATTCACATGATAGGGATCCCAGGAGAAGAGATAGGGAAAAGGGCATAAAGTTTATTTAATGAAATAATGGCTAAAGAAATTCCTATCCTGGGGAAGGAAACATACATCCAGATTCAGGAAGCATAGATATTCCAAACAAGATGAACCCAAAGAGACCCACACCAAGACATACTGTAATTAAAATGGCCAAAGTTAATCTTGAAGGCAGCAAGAGAAAAACAACTAGTTACATACAATGGAAACCCCATAAGGTTATTAGCTGGTTTCTCAGCAAAACCTTTACAGCCCAAAAGAAGTGACAGGATAAACTTAAAGTGTAAAAGAAAAAAGTCCTAAGAATACTCTACCCAGCAATGTTATCATCCAAACTGAAGGATAGAGAGAGAGATTCCCAAAACAAATAAAAACTAAAGGAGTTCATAACCACTAAACCATTTTTATAAAAAATGATAAAGTGTTTTCTTTCTTTTATTTTTAATTTTTTTATTTAATGACTTTAGACAGAGAAACATCGATTTGTTGTTCCACTCATTTATGCATTCATTGGTTGATTTTTGTATGTGCCCTGACCAAGATTGAACCCACAACCTTGGCATATTGGGACAATGCTCTAACCAACTGGGCTACCTGGCCAGGGTCTAAAGGGTTTTCTTTATGCAGAAAATAAAAGGCCATAACAAGAAATAAAAAAATATATTTAAAAAATCTCACTGGTAAAGGCAAACATAGTAAACACAGTGAATCAGCCATTTAAAAAGCTAGTGTGAAAGTTAAAAGAAAAAAGTAGCAAAATCAATTGTAACTACAATGAGCAGTTATGGATACATAAAACAAAAATATCTGAACTATGACACCAAAAATATAAAGCATGGAAGAAAGAGTAAACATGTAGTGCTTTTAGAGTGCATTTGAACTTAAACACCCATTGGTTTAAAATAGACTGTTATACATATAGACTAATATACATGAACCTTATGGTAACCACAAACCCAAAACCAACAAAACATACACTTTTTATTTAAAAATAAATAAACAGAAGGAACGAAAACAAAACACTAAAGAAAATCAGCAAGCCACAAGGGAAGAAACCATGAGAAGAAGGAAGGTATAAAGAATTATGAAAGCAAAAAACAATTAACAAATGGCTCTCAGTACATACCTAGTAATTATTACTTTAAATGGAAATATCTTAAATTTTCCAATCAAAAAACATAGGGTGGCTGAATGGATAAAAGGAAGACCCATCTATATGTTGCCAACAAGAGATTCATTTCAGATTGAAAGACTTACACATGGACTTAAAGTGAAGTGATGAAAGAAATATATTCCATGAAAATAGAAATGAAAAGAAAACTGGGTGGCAATACTCCTATTAGACAAAATACAGGGTCTGTCTGGAAAAAGAGACAAAGAAAGGGCATCATAAAATGATAAAGGGAGCCCTGGCTGGTGTAGCTCAGTGGATTAAGCGCGGGCTGGGAACCAGAGGGTCCCGGTTCAATTCCCACTCAGGGCACATGCCTGGGTTGCAGGCTGGGTCCCCAGTGAGAGCCGTGTGAGAAGCAACCATATGTCGCGGATCGGATTTCGACCCGCAAAATCCGTGGGGGGACCGCCCCGATCGCGTGAATCAATCTTACCCAGAGACACGCTTAGAGGTGAGAATCCGGCGACCACGGGTCTCCTCCACCATCCCCACCTTGGGGAGAAAGACCTCGTGGGTTGCTTAGCCAGGGTTTTTATTAGAGGCATTAAGACACATTTACATTGGATTGATTATTCATGGGATTAAGCAGAACAGGTAGGATTACTCATAGCAAGGCATTGGAATATAAATTCAGGTCCAATGGCAGATAGGACCAGGTTAAAGTAATATGCAGGGCACAGCAAGCCAGAATTTTTTAAGATACATCTTTGCCAAATTCCTATTAGAGAGTTCCCATTCCACAGACATGATCCACACTTGTTCACACGGGAATCACACGGAGCTGTGCTCAAAACGTGTAAATTCTCAGGACTGCGTGTTTACACACGTGTGGAAATCACTGCCACAACCATACACTGCTGTTTCTCTCCCTCTCTGTCTCCCTCCCTTCCCCTGTCTCTAAAATAAATAAACAAATAAAAAATCTTTTAAAAAAATGATAAAGGGGTCAATCCAAGAAGAGGATATAACAATCATAAACATCTATGCACCCAACATAGGAGCACCTAAGTTCATAAAGCAAATATTAACAGACATAAAGGGAGAAATGACAGTAATACAGTAATAATAATAGAAAATCAATAAGTAAACAATAGCCTTAAACATCACATTAGACCACATAGACTTAAATAATTTAAAGAATATTTCATCCAAAAACACTTAATACATATTATTTTCATAGCCATTCATATATGTATGTACTTTAAAGGAAACAATTTAAATATCTAAAACTAGAAAAGTGTTTAAATAAATTACAACATATCTATACAGTAGAACAATATGAAGCCATCAAAATTATATATTTGAAGATTTTTAATGATACGGGGAATACACAAAGACAAAGGTAAAATACAGAATTAATTTTATCTAGTTTCTATAAAAATTGCACACACACAGAATTTAAACCTGGAAAGTTTAAAAAGAAAGAACATTCCCCAGGATAGATACATATCACATATCAAGCCACAAAAAATCTCAATAAATTCAAGAAGATTGAATTCATATCAAGCATCTTGTCTGACCACAATGGTATGAAACTAGAAATCAACTGCAGGAAGTAAACTGGAAATAACACAAACAACATGGAAACTAAACAACATGATACTAAATAACAAATAGATCAAAGAGAAAATCAGACAGAAAATTGAAAACTATCTCTACACAAATGAAAATGCAAACAGAAGTTTCCAAAATCTATGGAATACAGCCAAGGTGGTTCTAAGAGGGAAGTATAGAGCAATACGATCCTACCTCAAGAAACAAGAAAATTCTCAAATAAACAGTCTAACTTCGCACCTAAAGCAACTTGAAAAATAATAACAAACAAAACTCAAAGAAAGTAGAAGGAAGAAAATAAAAAAGGTCAGAGAAGATATAAACAAAATAGAGACTAAAACACAATAGAAAATATCAATGAAACTAAAAACTGGTTCTTTGAAGTAATAAACAAATTTGACAGACTTTAAACAAGACCCATAAAAAAAGAGAGAGGCCCAATAAATAAAATCAGAAACAAAAGAGAAATTGCAGTGGACACCACAGAAAAACAAAGGATCATAAAATACTTCTATGAATGACTATATGCTAACAAATTGGACAACCTAGGAGAAATATAAATTTCTAGAGACATACAATCTTCCAAGACTAATCCAAGAAGAAAAAGAAAATCTGAATAGACTGATTACTAGAAATGAAATTGAAGTGGTAATCAAAAATTTCCAAACAAACAAAACTCCAGGACCAGAAGGCTTCACAAGTGAATTCTATCAAACATTGAAATAAGAATTAATACCTATCATTCTCAAACTATTTCAAAATTTTTTTGAAAAAGCAGGAACACTTTACTGTAATTGAAAAACAATAAAGTAATTATTAAAAAAAAAAGCAGGAACACTTTAAACTCACTCTACAAAGCAAGCAAGTATGGTACCAAAACCATACAAAGACACTACAAAAAATAAAATTATGGGACAATATCCCTAATTAATTCACATGTAAAAACTCTAAGCAAAATATCAGCAAATCAAATTTAAGAATACATTAAAAGAAATATCCACCATGATCAAAGTGGAATTTATTCCAAGGATGCAGGAATGGTTCAACATCCGTAAATCAAGTAATGTAATACATCACATCAACAAAACCAAGGATAAAAATCATATGTTCATCTTCCTAGATGCAGAAAAAGAAATTGACAAAACAATTCAATGTCCATTTATGATAAAAACTCCCAACAAAGTGGCTAAAGAGGAAACATGTCTTAACATAATAAAGAAACAAACTAAATCCAAAGTGAGAACAAGGAAGAAAAGAACCAAGATCAGAGCAGAAATGAATGAAATAGAGCCAGAAAACAACAGAAAAGACCAATGAAACTGTTAGTTCTTCAAAAAGATAAACAAAATTACCAATTTTAAATTAGATTAACTAAGATGAAAAAATAAAGATTCAATAAATAAAATCTGAAATGAATGAGAAAATACAACTGATATCACAGAAATACAAATAATCTTGAGACTATTAAAATATTTATATTCCAACAAATTGGATAACCTAGAAGAAATGGATGAATTCTTACAAACCTACAACCTACTAAGGATGAGTCATGAAGAAATAGAAAATCTAAATAAAGAGGAAGGGGATTGAGTCATTAATCAAACACTTCCCAACAAAGAAAGGACCAGGATCAGGTGGATTCACTAGTGAATTCTACCAAACACTTAAAGAAAAATTCATGCCAACACTTCTCAAACTCTTCCAAAAAACTGAAGAGGAGGAAGCACTCCCAAACTCATTTGACTAGGCCAACATTACCCTGATTCCAAAGCCAGATAAGTACACTGGAAGAAAGAAAGCTGTAGGTCAAGATGCCTGATGAATTGAATATAGGTGCAAAATTCTCAACAAAATATTTTAATGTTATTTTAATTTATTTTTTTAAATATTTTTTACTGTTGTTCAAGTTAAAACAGTCTGGTACTGGCATAAGAACAGACACAGAGATCAATGAAACAGAATAGAGGGCCCAGAAATAAAACTGAATCTCTGGTCAATTATTACTTGACAAAAGGAGCAGAAGCATAAAATGGAGTAAAAATAGCCTCTTCAACAAATGGTGGTGGGAGATCTGGACAGCTACATGCAAAAAAATGAAACTCAACCACCAACTTACACCATACACAAAAATAAACTCAAGTTGGATAAAAGACTTAAATATATAAGTCATCACACCATAAAAGTTCTAGAGGAGAACATAGGAGGAAAATCTCAGATATTCCTGGCAGTAATATTTTCACCAATATGTCCCCTAGCGCAAGGGACATAAAGGAAAGAGTAAACAAATGGGACTTCATCAAAATAAAAAAAACTTCTGCACAGCTAAAGAAAACATCAGGAAAAAAAAGGGGGGAACCAACCATATGGGAAAATATATTTGCAAATGATACCTCAGACAAAGGTTTGATCTCCAAAATGTATAAAGAACTCACACAACTCCACCCCAGGAAGACAAATGACCCAATTAAAAAATGGGCAAAGGTCCTGAACAGACACTTCTCCAAGGAGGACATACAGAGGGCCCAGAGACATATGAAAGGATGGTCAGCATCACTAGCCATCAGAGAGATGCAAATTAAAACCACAGTAAGATACCACTTCACACCAGTCAGAATGGCCATCATTAACAAATCAACAAACAAGTGCTGGCAAGATTGTGGAGAAAAGGGAACCCTACTGCACTGTTGGTGGAAATGCAGACTTGTACAGCCTCTGTGGAAAACAGTATGGAATTTCCTCAGAAAACTAAAAATAGAACTATTTTTTAACTATTTATTTTTACTTATTGATTTTTATTTTTTATTTTTCTGGACATATTTTCATTTATCTTATTTTTTATTATTGTTTAATTACAGTTGTTTCCATTTTCCTCCCATTACTCTCCCCCACCCTACCCACACCCACCTCCCACATTCAATCCTCCCCCTACATTTTCTTTGTCCATGGGTCCTTTATACATGTTCCTTGATGACCCTTCCCCTTCTCAACAAAATATTAACAAACAAAATTAAACAGCACATTAAAAAGATCACAGAACATGATCAAGCAGGAATAATACCTATATCAAACTAAAGCTTCTGTACAGCAACAGAGACAAGCATGAAAAGGCATCCTACAGAATGGAAGAAAAATATTTGCCATCCTGAAAATGGGTTAATATCAAAAATATATAAGAACCTTCTAGAACTCAAATTTTTTTTTAAATAAGCCAATTTAAAAATGATAAAACTGCTTGCAAAGACATTACTCCAAACAAGACATACAAATGCACCCCCAGAAATATAAAAAAGGTGCTCAACATCACTAATCATCAAGGAAATGCCGATGAAAATCACAATGAGATATCACCTCATACCTATTAAGATGAATATTATCAAAAAGGAAAAAAATAAGTGTTGGAGAGGATATGGAGAAATTAGAAGTATTCTACACTGTTGGCTATATATCCAAAAAATATGAAATCGGATCTTAAAAAGATATCTACAACCCTATGTGTTACTGAAGCATTATTCACAATAGCCAAGACCTGGAAACAACCCAAATATTCATCAATAGATGAATGGATAAAGAAAGTGTGGTATATACAAATAATGAAATATTATTCAAACTTAAAAAAAAGAAGATAACCCTGCCATTTGACATGCCATGGATGGAAAAGGGAATATTATGTTAAGTGAAACAGCCCAGTTACACAAGGATGGATATTGTATGTACTAACAACATAGTACCTAGAGTTAATAATATGGAATTATGAACTCTATAATACATTGAGGATAGACCTCATGTTAAGTGTTTTTGCCAACAGCAACAAAAAAGAAAAACCACAAAAACACTAGGAAATTCTTGGAGGTAATAGATATGCTTAATACCTTGGTTGTAGTGATATATCATATGTGCATGTATATATCCAAATTCATCAAGATATAAAATGAATGTGTGCAATGTTCATAAATTGTACTTCAATAAAGTTAAAAACAAATGGAAAATAAAACATAGACCAAACTTCAATTTTTGCATGTTAAGACTAAGTATTCATAGAGCATATGTGGAGATGTCCACTATGAAGATAAAAATAAAAATGAAGACCTAGAGTGTGGGAAGCCCCATCCTGTAGAGCTCTCCCAGCCTCCGTGGAGGAAAATGAGTCGTCCCGGACACAACCTGTTGTTCCAGCAGGAAAAGGGGCTGGCAATTCCCTCTAGTGGAGAATGCCCTGAGCCCTTCTCTGAATTAGCTTTTATTGGGATCGGTAAGCACAGGGGTATACAGCAGGCATGCAAAGCTTATCAATCCATGTCTAAAGGCCATAGTTACAGAAAACAGATATTATCTATAGATAACAATTGAGGAAACACAGGGATCTGCCTCAGGTCAGGGTCTGTTAGGTATGTTGATGCCAGAGGGTCATTGAGGCATGGTTCATGAGATTAGGAGTTCACTCCCTTATGCTTTGAACTTAAACATCTGGTTTATATCAACAGGGTTATACAAAGCAAAGCAAGCTTCAAAGGATACAATGTATTCTTCAAGCCCGATTTCCCACAGGAATCCTCGGTGTTAGTATTGGGTCATGCCTGCCACCTGCATTCCTGGTGTTCCAGTGAAGACTTACAGGCAAGGTCTTGATCACATGGGGCTACAGTTTCCAATACCACACAAAGTGGCCCCCAACACTAGAGAAAAGTCTAGACCACACACAGAGATGTGGAGGTAGGCAGAATACATGAAAGGATTAAAATTACAGATTTAGATGCCATCACTTAGAAGGAAGAATAAGGGGAAAATGAACCCACATTGGAAACCTAGACAGTGCTATATGTGAAGCTCAGATTAAAAATTAAATGCCTGCTCCTATTATTTATCATGTGGGAGGAAATGAGAAGAAAAAACACTAAAGTTAGATACACTGAGACATTAAGTAAGCTCAATACTGATCCACACTGGCAAGTGTGGATGACTTGACCCTGGCAAGTCACCAAATTCCACATTTTTCAGTCTTTAAAATGGAGATGTGATTCCACGAAGAGGTAGAATTCATCACAAGAGTAGATTAAGATCATAGGTATAAAATTTGTTGATAAATCCAAAATGCTAAGCAGAAAAAAGACACCCTTAAAAAGTGAAGCTGTTGACTTCCAGCCAAGATGGAGGTGTAAGTAGATACACTGTGCCTCCTTGCACAACCAAAAGAAGGAAACAACAAATTAAAAAACAAAAAACAACAGAAACTTCCAGAAAATCGAACTGTATGGAAGTCCAACAACCAAGGAGTTAAAGAAGAAACATTCATCCAGATGGGTAGGAGGTGTGGAGTCGGGCATCAGTTGGGGGAAGAGGATTAGTAGCAAGGTAGTAGCTGGAGGACTTGGCTGGCTGAGGCAGCAGCTGGCAGACCAGGTGGCCCCATATTTGCGTGCTGATAAACTGAGAGGAACAACTGGGGAGGGAAACAGACTACACAACCAAGGGTTCCAGAGTGGGGAAATAAAACCTCAAAACCTCTGACTGAAAAAAACCTCTGGGGATTGCAGCAGTGGGAGAAACCCTCAGCCTCACAGGAGAATTCATTGGAGAGATCCACAGGGTCCTAGAATGTACGCACCCCACATACCTAGGAATCAGCACCAGAAGGGTCCAATTTGCTTGTGAGTAGCAGGGAAAGTGGCTGAAAATGACCCAGAGCTGAGCAAGTGGCATTGTTCCCTCTCGGACCCCTCCCCCACATACGGCACCACAATGCAGCAAAGTGGGTTGCCCTGCCCTGGCAAATGGCTAAGGCTCTGCCTCTTACTATGTAAAAGGCCCACTGAACCAAAAAAAAAAAAAAAAATGACCCAAACGAAAGAACAGATCAAAGCTTCAGGAAAAATACAACTAAGCAATGAGGAGATAGCCAACCTATCAGATGCAGAGTTCAAAACACTGCTAATCAGGATGCTCACAGAAATGGTTGAGTATGGTCACATAACAGAGGAAAAGGTGAAAGCTATGAAAAGTGAAATAAAGGAAAACGTACATGGAACCAACAGTAAAGGGAAGTAAACCAGGACTCATATCAACAGTTTGGATCAGAAGGAAGAAACATACATTCAACCAGAACACAATGAAGAAACAAGAACTCAAAAAAATGAGGAGAGCTTAGGAACATCTGGGACAATTTGAAATGTTCCAACACCCAAATCCTAGGGGTGCCAGAAGGAGAAAAGGAAGAGCAAGAAATTGAAAACTTATTTGAACAAATAATAAAGGAAAATTTTCCCAATCTAGTGAAGGAAATACACTTCCAGGAAGTCCAGGAAGCTCAGAGAGTCCCAAAGGAGTTGGACCCAAGGAAGCACACACCAAAGCACATCATAATTACATTACCCAAGATTAAAGAGGAGAGAATCTCAAAAGCAGCAAGAGGAAAGTAGACAGTTACCTACAAAGGAGTTGCTATAAGAC
>PVJI01030628.1:0-14032 GCA_004026765.1 Micronycteris hirsuta
GACTTTTGTTTCTAAACTCTCTAAAAGACATTGACTTGGCAGTAGCCAAATATTTGAATATAAATTGATTTAATGCAATACACAGAAAACAAGTATTTTATTTATATAAATGGTTTCTCTGTGGAATTTCACTAAAATTATTTTGAAACAGCATGATCCCTCTCTGGACAGTATTAGAATTTCATGCTTAAATCAATTGAACATTAATTTTTATATGATTTTTATGGCTTAAGCAATAGCATAAATATCTACCTTCAGAAGTGTCAGGGGTAGAGATGTAGATAAAAGCCTCGAAAAAGTGGTTCTAGCTTTTCTCCCTTTCATTTCTATTCATAAAGAAAATACTTAAACCTAAGGACAGTCATTTTCTTTTAATCCGGTTGATAAGAGCAGAAGACTTGGGCCTAAGTTATCTCTGTAACCCAGTCAATGCCCAACATCATGAAGACAGGCCTCTTTAAGACGGGGGAAGCTTGCATGAATTTTTAGAACTACAAACCTTGTGGAGTGGCATTCTCAAATCCATTGACATTCTGATACTGGTTCCCAGACTTCCTTCACCGAGAAGGGTTTGAAATCTTTAACCAGCATGACCAAGGGCAGCAGAGACTCCAGAGGTGGTTGTCGAAGTTCTTTTGATCCACTTTCAAGCCACACTATTCTTACATCATCTGAAATGCTGTTTTCTCATTCGGAACCATATTCAGTCTCCGATGACGGAGCTTTTCAAAGTGCCATCTTAATGAGCTGATTTCTAAGAGACTTTTCTCTTAACGCCCTCTGCAAAATGCTAGCTGGATCCTTTACTTGTTTTGAATAATAGCATAATTTTGCAGCTCCCTGTTCCCCTCTTTGAACACTGAGTGCTCTATATTCGTTCTCTCCCCAGCAGCTGCCTTCTCTCTCTTCGCAGTCAGCATTTGGGGATGAAAAAGATTCGGTAACAATGTGTGCCCAATGTTGTGTAGGCTTTAGGTTCACTCCGGATTTGAAACGAGCCTGCATTTTACACTTGAAATGCCCTTTCCAAATACCCATTGTCTCCAAAATTGAACTTAACCTGGTGTAACATGCAAAACTTAAAAATGCATCCAGAACCTACTCACAACATCAAAGAAAATGAAGAATCATGGTCTAATTCACCGAAGTTTGTATGTTTCACTCTGTCATACAGAGAAATGTAATATTTATTGATACAAATATTATGAATATATTATCTTAAACGATCAAATCCGTACCATGCTGTGGTAGGAATTGAGACATTGTGTTGAGTATTGCGAATATAAATATGACTAAGACTTTATTCCAAAACTCAAGGAGCTCAGAGGCCAGTGGGCAAAATAGATATATAAGCAGATAAGCATGATATAATTCTAGAAATGCAGCAAAAATTCATAAAAGTCCTCCTCTTTTCCCTTTTCTGACATAAGCAAAAGGAGTCTTTTTCTATATTAAAGAAAAGAGGGCATGACATGTTTTCCTTAGAAGTACATATAGATGGGCTTTTGTTCTTGGTGGCTTATTAACCACAGAGATTATTTTTGCTTCCTTCTGAAAGCTATTTGAAGTGGTAGAAAAGATACGAAAAGAAAGATGTTCAGCACATAAAACTCTGGGCAAGATGAAGGTAACTTAATAAATGAGAAATTTGAGAAATTTCCAATGGATAGAAAGCATTTTATAATAATTGATAAAAAAAAAAAAAACAGAACTGAGAAAACTGTAATCTAGATGTTCTTGGCAAAAATGTACTCCTGAGAGAAAACGTTTTCCACAGCTGGACCTAGATATTCTAACAAATTGATCAGGAATTTTGCCTGGAGAGTAATTGCATTGAAGGAACATGTTAATGGAGAACTACCTACGCACAGCTGGGCAACTGGCTCCAATGTATACTGAGGTGCTGAGAGCCACTCTGAGAGCCTTCTGTGTGATGTGGGGTAGATTCTGGGAAGCAATTTAGGACCAAAAGAGAAGCAAAACAGGGTATTCTGGATCCTAAAAGAGTAAGAAAACAAGAATAGCCCCTCTTCTAGAAAGAAAATACAGTCCATTGCCAGAGAAATGTTTATCTACCTTGATAACTGAGATAATTCCAAGCCTACTTATTGCTATCTGCCCAGGCATCTAGAAGGCACATCTGCTCATACACTCTAGCCAGGTACACCAAGTTCCCAGTCAACCCCTTCATTCGTAGAAGAGGCTAATGGGGGAAGGAGACTTGTTCGGTTTAGAGGACATTCCCATCAGTTACTAATATTTATCCACATGAGATTCAAACACAGATGGGTTCAGAGCCCCTGCTTTTATCTAATATGTAAATGTTCTGAACAGGCATTGGCCCAGTCCACATAACTTAGCAAACCAGCCCTTCACCTTATGTCATATTTGCATTTTTTTTAAGATTTCATTTATTTATTTTTAGAGAGGGGAGGGGAGGGAGTAAGAGAGGGAGAGAAACATCAATGTGTGGTTGCCTCTCACGCACCCCCTACTGGGGACCTGGCCTACAACCCCAGGCATGCGCCCTGACTGGGAATCTAACAGGCGACCGTCCGGTTTGCAGGCCAGCACTCAAGCCACTGAGCCACGCTAGCCAGGGCAATATTTGCATTATTAAAGAAGATTCTTTTTGTAAGTCAAAAAAATATCCAAATGGTGAACCATCTGCCTGTGCAAATGATGAAAAGTTAAAAAATCAGGGAAATGTGTTTTGGAACCAAGGCATTACCACGTGGGTCAGCCAGTCATTATGTGGAGTCATCCTTGTACCCGTCACTGGCTCTCTCTGATTCTCAGAATGGGCTCTTTTCTGAAGCCAGACGGCCTGTAGAAACCTCACAGATTTCGGGCTGATGCTCTTACAGCTCCAGTGGAACCACTAATACTAGGAAAGGGAAGTCCCATGTAGGTACTCCCTGGAAGCTGAGCTCCTTAGTGGCTGACTGCCTCTGAGTGTCCTGCAAAGCTGTGCCAGACCAAAGTGCTTTAGAAATTCTAGCCTGTTTCACAGGGAATCCTGAAAAATGTCTTTGGTAACAGCTTTCATTTTATTTAAAATTTGATAAATCCAAAAATATACTTAGATCCTATTCCATAGAGAAAGATGAACGACTTCCATGAAGAAACAGAATATTTTTTCTCATTCCTTTGAGTCTAATTGATGTTGCTATGAGACCGGGAGAGGGCAAGGTAGAGAGGTAGACAGAAAAAGTTGGCCATATTCCAGGATCTGGCCTTCAAAGTAAGAGACTCAGAAAATTGTTTTGAAAGTCATCTTCTGGTATGACTAATGCTAACCCACTCGCAAGAGAGTAATGTGTAAACAAGAATGTCAGTATTTGTTTAGGGACTGGACACGCATCTCTCACCTGGGCATCCTCTCTTAGCAGAGAAATCTACATTTTAAATACTACATTATTAACCCCCACAAGTCGGACTCAGAGGACCTCCTTGCATCTAGCTCCGTAACAGGGCTATATTTGCTACAGAATAAGCCTTTGTTGTTATTATTATTAACATTGCATGAAAACAATTATCAACTACCATTGAATACCTGCTATGTGCTTATTAACATTATCTAATTTTATGATACATGTATAAGCTGATTATTATATATTTTTAAAAATGAGAAAACACTGGCTCAGAATGCAAATAATGTGCTCTTCTTTTTGCAGCTAAGACAAGAGTCAGAACTGAGCTCTCTCTCGAGCCGGCAATGCTAGAGCTCATCTGTGCTCAGCAAGGGCCCCTTCCCTGTCCCCCTCACACCTTGTGACAGTCTCCTGTCCCCTGGATGGGTTCGATCATTTTTACACCCTACTTCCTACATTTCATTATGAATTATCCTTCCTTTAAGTATGTTATTATTTTTGCCTTTGCAGCTTTAAACTCTCTAGGAGAGCTATATTTTGTCGCTTATTAAAGAATCATAGCCTTAAAAGTTCTGTGATTTAAGTAATCTTTCATATTTCAGTTTGATTTTTTAATTTTATTTCCTTAGTTTTAATGATTCTTTGCTAGTATTTCTGCTTTTTCTTGCTTTCTTTTTTTCCATGAAATTTTGACACAATCTTTTGGTTTGGGCTTTTTTTTTGTTGTTGTTCCCCTACTGATTTAGTCTTTGATTGCAAATGCCCATGAGTGGTTTCTAAAAACAAAATCTCCAGTAAACAACTAGGACTATATTAAGTCATATCTCATATTTCATTCTGTATTCTACCTTCTGTAATCAGGGTGATTTTTTAGTTGATTGAAATCATCACTCATGTTTTACTCCTGCTATCAGTACCTTTTATCTTAGTAAAAAATGTTAGTTTACCTATAATATTCAGCTATGAATTTGTAATAGTGTACCCTTACTCTGAGATATCTCCTTAGTGAGTTAGATTTAGTTGAAATTTAGTCACTGATATCACCTGTCTTAAAGAAAAGCAGTTGCCTATCAAGGGGGCGTGAAAGAAAAAAAATTAACTAAATATAAACATTTTATCCCCACAAATGCTTCACAGTTTATAACCAGACCGATGAAACAAACTTGAGGTTCTAATCATCACTAATCTTGACGTACACAATAGGGAACACTGCCAATCTTCCCTGTGTATGTTGCTTTGCAAAAGGGTATAGGTATTAAGCCCAACTGTTGGCTCAAATGAAAGTTTACAAACGGCTATAAAAAGGGAAAAAGAACTCATGGATACGGACAAACAGTGCAGTGATTGCTGGAGAGAGGGAATACTAAATGGTAATGGAAAAAAATACAATAAATATTACATCAAAAAAATAAAATAAAAAATAAATAAAGGTTATATATCGAAGTCATTTTTTTTCTGGTGTACCGTTCCCAGAAGTACTGCAATACAGGGTCGATGTGCGAAGTAGACAGAGCAAGCTCCTATTCCATCTCCCCACTCCAAAACCCTCATATTTTTTGTAATAATGCTTAAATGTGAGATGGTAACTCAGTATAGGAAATTTGTTAAGTTCACTTTCTTAAGTGGTGTGGACTGGATTTGTCAAGAGGAAAGAGACAAACATTCTTTATGGATATATCCCTAACTTCATCAAAGATCAACTTGTTGGAGACAGAGAAAATAAACTATTTTGTATTAAGAGATAAAAGAAAAGGAGGAAGAGAAGAAGCAAAAGAAACACTTGGATATTATAAAACATATGGAAATAATAGGTTCCTTCCAATCCTTGACTCCTCCTGATTTCCTTCTAAAGCACTCCCAGTGGATCAAGGCATAGTTGTACTCTGTCCCCTCATTCAACGCCTGGATTAATGACAGGCACATCAGAAGGTAGGGCATTCAATTTGAAAATTAGGTACAAAACTGGAACTTACCTAACCTTTCAAATATTTCAAATTAGATAAAACCAATCAAAAAACTAATTTTCTTTTATTTCAAATCATATTTATCTAGCACCGTAGGACACAGGGCAATGAACTTCACCATAATTCATGGATGTAAGGAAGATGCAGTGCTGTCCTAAATAGGAGAAAATGTAATGAGTGTCTCTTAGACTTACTAAGAATTAAAAACTAGGGGTCCAAGGCACACACAGGTAAAGGGTATTAGCAAAAGGCCAGGTTGGCATAGCATAGAAAATATTCCCATAGATAAAGTAAAAATGTTTTTGTTACTGTGGAAATCAGATAATAAAGTATTTGCATATGTTTAATCTAGGCTGAAAACAGCAGCAAATGCAACATAAGATGGACTAAACCATAAGAAAAACGTATTTTTTCCCACTGCAAGAAGTTCCCAAATGTGGTGTTCATAGTGTTGGTTAATATAGCAGCTTAATGCCACCATGTGAGTCCTGTAACTTCAAACTTCAGGTTGTGCCATCCATGAAATATCAGCCTTCTGTTCCACTGGCTTCTCTCACTGTCTCACCGTGACCATGAGTAGTTCCAAGTACCACATGCAACCACCGCCACCAGCAGAAGAGACGTGACTTCCTGTATGCACATTTTTAAGAGTTGGGAAAACTTTCCCAGAAGTTACCCAGTAGACTTCCTCTTACATCACAACAGGCCCAAATTAGATCTTGCTTTTGCCTGAACCAACCATCAGCAAAAAGAATGGGGTTGCCATGACTGGTACAGAGACTAAGAAAATTTACCTACGTGTGGGGAAAAGAAGCCATATTGCCTGGAAAAAAAAAAAAAAGATAGGCTTTATCTTAAAAGGAAGGAACAGTTGTTCCATAAGCAGCACATGATTTTGTTTTTTATTTTGTAAATTGTGAATATTGTTCATTCATGTCTCATGGCCCTAAATTAATTCATTAGCCCACAATATAATGCAGAATTCAAGAAGAATAAGCCAAATCACCACTCTTTATACTTCATATCTGAGTATATTTAGCATATAAATTTAGACTTTAGGCCCAAATATATTCAATGGACGAATTTCTAGAAAAATATAATCTTCCAAAACTCAATAAAGAAGCAGAAAGCCTGAACTGACCAATAACAGTGGATGAAATTGAAGCAGTAATCAAAAAACTCCCAACACACAAAAGCCCTGGACCAGATGGTTTCACAGGAGAATTCTACAAAGCATTTAAGGAAGAGCTAACCCCTATCCTTCACAGAGTATTCCAAAAAAAATCCAAAATGATGGAAGACTCCCAAACTCTTTTTATGATGCCAGCATCATCCTAATCCCAAACCCAGAAAAAGACACAACAAAGAAAGAAAACTTCAGGCCAATATCGCTGATGAACACTGACGCTAAAATCCTCAACAAAATATTAGCAAACTGCATCCAGCAATACATCAGAAAGATCACACACCATGACCAAGTAGGTTTCATCCCAGGGATGCAAGGATGGTACAGCATTCGCAAAACAATAAACGTAATACATCACATAAACAAAAGCAAAGACAAAAATCACATGATCATATCAATAAATGCAGAAAAAGCATTCGATAAGGTACAACACCCATTTATGATAAAAAACACTTAGCAAAGTGGGAATAGAGGGAGCATTCCTCAACATAATAAAGGCCATATATGAGAAACCTACAGCCAACATTATACTCAATGGACAAAAACTAAAATCTTTCCCACTAAGGTCAGGAACAAGACAAGGTTGTCCACTATATTCAGATATTTTAAATATGAATGGTTTTCTAGGCCTGGCCCATGTGGCTCAGGGTTGGAGTGTCATCCCCTAACTGAAAGGCCATGGGCTCAATTCCTGGTCGGGGCACATGCCCAGATTGCCAGTTCAGTCCCCGGCCCCAGCACGTATGATCCACAGTCTGCACACAAACGATTCCAGTTGGACTTGTATGGGAGGCAACTGATCGATGCTTCTCTCACATTAGTATTTTTCTCTCTCCTTCACTCTCTAAAAAGCAGTGGAAAATGCCCTCAACTGAGGATATAAATAAATATATAGATAAATAAATAAATCAATCTCAGTGGTTTTCTACATGGTGTATTACCTCAGAACAACCTCCCGTAATCATTTACACTGGAGCATATATCCCCATGCAGCAACTGGTGAATAAACTACTTGAAATTTACCCAAGGCACCAAGTTACATGTTGGATACATTGTAGGCGCACAATTTATTCACCCATTCAACATTCATCTATTCATTTCTTAGTAAGGCAGAATTCCATGGGCCCTGGAGCTCTCCCGTTTCAGCTCAAACCCTCATTCTAGCACTTACTAGCCGTGTAACCTTTGGCAAATTTTCTCATCTATAATAGAGAGATAATAGTACTGCCTGACTCATGGGGTTTATTTTGTGAACATTTAATGAGCTTGCATGCTTAAAGTTCTTATAAAAATGTCTGCCTAATAGTATATGCTTATTAAACGTTAACTCTTTTTATTTATTAATATGCTCTTTTTAACTGTATACTGCAGAATTTTTCATCATATTTACCACAATCTGAGCCATGTGTGGATCGATTTAAAAGCTTTGCTTCTCTGTGTGAAAAAAACAATAACAGTTTGAATAGTTTGATGAAAAGGGGGCTTCGAATCACAAGCTTAGATTTTTATCTCCAGTGCCTGCAGTTCAGAAACAGCAAGAGTTCAGAGCTGAGTTTCTGCAATAATGGAGAACGAAAATTCTACAGTATTTGTGTGTTGCTTCTGTGGAAAACATTTTGAGAGCCAATTGGCTTGATTCAGCTAAGCTGTATCTCTTTAGTAACTGCCAAAAGCTTCCACTTTCATCTTACTACACAAAAGTTAAAGAGAAGTAACTTCAATTAGTATGTACGCAATGAGCACTGTTATGAAAACTTGTCAAATTGATCTGCGCCAGATTTTTATTCCATCTCTGGGTTTCTGTGTCTACCTTTTCTATCAAAAAAGAAGAAGAAGAGACTGACTCTTCCTGTACCATTTCTAAAATACTACAAAATGCACTTGAAGTCTTTATAATAAATTTGAAAAGGCTATTTTTATATCTTTTCTTGATCATGACCCTGCTGTTCTTACTAAATCTTAGGAGGCCCTTTAAAACCAGAAAAGTTCTTTGTTAAGAGGTGCTTTTAAAATAAGTGTCAATTTTGAAGCTGCAGTGATAAAATAGTCCATTAATAGAAAAGTCAGTGCACAATAAATGAGTTAGAAAAAAATAAAATTGTGAATTCATTATTAAATGCCTTTAGAAGCAGCTCTCATAATTTTCAAGATTTGTTTCACTAATGTAGGTGGACATTTTTGAATTTTGTATAAGACCTCTTGTTTTTTCCATATCATTTTTATAGTACATAATCACCTGGGTTTTGACTTGGATATGGTTTATTTCTTTCCATTCTTCTATTCTCCATATTATAGGTCTGAAGGGGAAAATAAGGTAGCAAAACATAAATTTCATTTGGCTCTTAGGTTTATTTTTATTTTAGTTATTTTTTCTGAAATTTATATTGACTACAATTGTTAAATATAATTGTGATTGATCTTCTGGGAATGAAAAACTGTTTAAGCTTTTGTAACATTTATTACTTTATGATCCATTATTCATAAGCAATGCTCATGTTTTCTCTTCATTCTTTAGAAAGTCTGTGTTTCATGTACTATAAGAAACCATTATCTATAAAATACACCAGTATTTTATATACCACTATGTCCAAAGTGGTTTAATAGCACTTGAATTTTTATTTTGTATTTATTGAAAGATCTTTTAAAGTTGTTTAAACAGATTTCATGTTTATCACTCTATCACATAAAGAGGAAAATAAAAGCAAAGTAGATTGGTTAATTAATTATTAAGATTTCTAAATCTGTTCTCGACTCAGAGTTGATGATGCCTATCTTTCTTATAAACACCAATTATTTTCCTTTGTGCCATCCAGATTGTTGGATAAAGCATTTCTTTAAATATTGTTCCATTGTTGCATCGAAAATCTTTCAAACTACTTGACTGTCATTCTGCTAGTGTTGATTGTATAAACTTACAATAGAAAGCTTCAGACCGCAACCAGGGTTTAGATCCCCTCCTCAAATGGTCCTTAAGGGATTTGTTGACTGGAATGTCAATGGGAATAACAGGCAGGCTGAGCATGCACAGGGCTGGCAGAAGTGAGAGTATGATGTCATGGGTTATAAGGAAAATCCCCATTTCAGAGAGGTAAAAATATGGGAAAGTAACACATTTGATAAAAATTATTCAGTTGAATGTTTTGATCACTCAACTGTCAATTAGTCTCCATGACATTTTTCTAGGCCCACCCAGTAGGAGCCCACGTCACTCAATCACATCGGCTCTGTCACTCTTCCATGTCATGTAGATATGAATGCAGAGCAGACTTAGTAACAGAATCTACTGCCACTGGCTATAAATTCAAATATTCCATAAACTACAAAGCCTAGGGAACCTACACAGGTTTAACTTCTCACTATGCTTTCCTGATTATAAGGTACAGACTCTCAGATTAGTATCAATGTAGCATTTTCAGAATACTGCAACTCAGAGCTGAGGACCAGGCCGAAGACAACATGGCAATCGGAGGACCAGCATTGCACAGGGGTCCCAGATGTGAGCCCTGAGAGCTGCTGTGCTTGGAGCCCTGCAGGCTGCCCCCTCAGCTCTACGACAAGAGTGTGCTTCCTGTCCTTGCCTCAGTCTCTTCACACTATGCCATGGCTTAAATTCCCAAAGGAGGAAATGCTACTGGCCTCACTCGCCTTTTCATGCCCTTCAGTGTCACTGGTCTCAGGCCAGCATCTAAGTGAGCTGTCCCTGAATCAGGTATTCATCCCTTTTTATGTGGATGTGACTGCAGCTATAGGAGGTGGCCATGCAATCCTCGCTGACCTTCTCATCATTAGAGTCTGTAAGCAGGACAGTTTCATTGAAAAGGAGCTACGGCTGGGTAAGCACTGGGATTCACATCTCAAGTATATCTCCCGCCCACCATCTGCAGGGTCCAAAGTCAGGCCATCTCTCCTTAGGAAAAAAAAAGGGGGGGCGGGGGTTAAAAAACAGATACAAAGATTTTGAACAAGCTGGGCCACCTTGGAAATAAACCTTGGTAATAATGATACTTTTTGACACAGGGCATTATTCTTTGAAAAAAAAAAAAAAACAATAAAAGTTAGCATGAGATGGGAAAATAAACTCTTATTAGAAGCAGTGTTCTCTACCTTTAAGGAGATGAATCTTGAGAAACTGTTTTGGCTTGTCTTGTGGAAACAGGGATGGACAGGGATGAACACGAGAATCCGAAAGAGATGAGAAGTAATTCGCATTAAAAATATGAAAACCGGAAGTTGGTAACCCAAAGTTTTCCCACCTCCAGTTGGAGTAGCTTGCCAAATTAAAAGTTAGATCTCTGGTTTTTGACACGAATATTTGCCTTTTAAGATATCCTGCTGTTTTAAACACCTCACATCTGTACCTTGCTCTGCTTATTCCCTTGGACTCCAATTTCCTATATCCTGGTCCTGTCTGTTACTTCTTATTCGTGCTTTCGTAACTGCTCTCTGGGGATCACAGCTATGTTCCCAGTTGTCTAACCACATCAAGAAGATACCAGTGAGCTGTTATTTACCACCATTCATGTCGTCAGATGCCGTCCTGGGGCATATCTGGGTCTCCATACTGGCAGGAGGCAGCCAGGGGAAACTCACGGGCAGCCTTGACGATGTGACTCTGACCTCACACAAAGCACAGGGCTCAGCAAACGCACGTGACATGCATCGGGTACTCAGCACACAGTAAATGAGAGCTCGCAATAAATAAGTATCATCTACTCCTAAGGAGGAAATTGAAATTTTAAAAAATCTATGAAGAAAGAAAAGATAGAGATAAGGACAATAGGAGGCTTTTGATCAGAGAGAAGGACAAAGAGGGGAAAAAGATAGAAGACAACTCAAGATGGCTATAGAAGGTTTGCCGAGAGGCAGGATTAAAAGGAAGAGAAAAGACACACAGCACCTTCTAAAGAGCCAGAAACTGGAGATTGTGGTGATGGTTTCAGGAGTGTACACTTATTTCCAAATTCATCAAGTTGTATACATGAAGTATGTATGACTTTTGGTATGTCAATCATACCTACAGGCATACATAAATAAGGGATTCTCAGAAATATTGGGTACCACTGGGTGTCTAATATTGCCTCCCTCAACACATTCTTCCGAAGACACATCAGCATAATGATCTATCCATCTCTTCCATATTCATAGTGAGGTATTTGCAGGATTGGGGGGAATGTTGATTCTTTACTCAAAGTAAAGTTAAGCAGGCTCTTTTGTATTCAGTTTGCACAGGCATTGATGAGAGATACTGAGTGAGAACCATAATCCTAAGTAACATTCTCCCTGTACGTTTTAGGAAACTTTTGTGACTAGATAAATGGGTAAAATCTAGAGGTATCAGTATCTATTTCTAAAAAGAAGAAGAAACCCAGGAGGCTGTGCATTGTGCGGTTTTATGAACATAGGGTGCATGCTCTGCTTCCAGTTGCTTCAAGGTCTGAGAAAGCGCATTTCATCTCTTGACATTCTGTTGGCTCTGTTCCTCAAAAGTCAGCTCTTTTCTGCTGTTACCATATAATTACTGGCTTTCCTCTTACTGCTTTCAAGAAAAAAGTATCTAAACTGAGGAGAAGATAAACCTCAAGCCTGACATTTAAACATCTGCCAACTTGTGGAAGATTTTGATAATGTTGCTATACTTTACTTATTGCATAAGCAGCCTTTGGTTTGGAAAGAACTTGAATGAAACTCCTGATGTCGGCTCATTTTTTCTCAAAAGTCTTTCAGGGTGGGTGTCATGCATCGGATTCCCTGGGAAGCTGCTCAGAGTGGCAGGCAGCTTACTGGGGAGAGCTGTCCGTGTAAGTGAGTGGAGGGTGGGGGGAGCAGGTCTGGGCAAAGGGAGTTGCTCAACTTAGACGCAGTTACCATAGACCTTAGCTGATTCAACAAGGACCTTCAGGGATGAACCAAATTGAGGGAGGGGCCTGGCCTTTACACTAGCATCTCCCAGTCACGGGATGTGGGTGGTCCTTCGAGACATGGCTTTAACCTTGAGCAAGGCAGCTCCCTTTAGCTAAGAATGATTCTTTAGGAGAGACTCCTCAGCTATGAGATGCCAGCACTCCATAAAACTAAGGGCCTCGTTCCTGAAAGGGAGGAATGCACATGGGATCTTATGGTTTTCATCTATGCCTACAGAAGATCAAGGGAAATGCTGATGGAATAAAATCACTACAGTCTGCCTTCCACCTCAGCAATGCTTTCTAGTCCTGGCCAGAGTGGCTCAGTTGGTTGGACAAACTGAAATGTCACCAGTTTGATTCCTAGTCAGGGCACATGCCTAGGTTGCAGGTTCTGTCCCAGGCCAGGCATGTACAAAAGGCATGCAATTGAGACTTCTCTCTCACATTGATGTTTCTCTCCCTTTCTCCCTCCCTTCCCCTCTCTCTCCAAGATTTTCCTTATATATTTGGGTGCTCCTATGTTGGGTGCTTATATGTTCACAATATTTATGTTTTCTTGATAGATTCTTCGCTTGAGTATTATGAAGTGTCCTTTTGTGTCTCCTTTTATGGCCTTTGTATTGAAGTCTTTTTTGTCTGATAGAAGTATTGCTATCCCGGCTTTTTTTTTTTTCTGTCCATTTGCTTGGAATATTGTTTTCCAACCCTTCACTTTCAGTGTGTGTAGGTCTTTTGTTCTGAGGTGGGTTTCTTGTAGGCAGTATATGTTGTACTTTACCTTTTTATATATTATATATATTTTAATTAGTATTGAATCTAGTGGGGCGATATCAGTTAATTATATAGGTTTCAGGTATACAATTCTATAATACATCATCTGTATATTCTGTGTTCACCACCACAAGTCAAGTCTCCTTCCATCACCATTTATCCCCCCTTTACCCTTTTCTACCTCCCCCAACCCCTTTCCCTTTGGTAATCATCATATTGTCTGTTTCTATGAGTTTTTTCTTCTTTGATTAATCCCTAACCTTTTTCACCCAGCCCTCCAAAGCCTATGACAGCTGTCAATCTGCTGTCTGTATCTGTAAGTCTGTTTCTATTTTGTTTGTTAATTTTTACTAAAGTATTTTTTAATCTTGCATTAGGAAAGTAAACTCTTCTGTAAGATCTAATTTTCTCAGGAGCAAAACAGTTTTAACATTTTTGCTTTGCATAATTTTAAATAATTCAGGTTTAGAATATATTGACAATGTAAACATACAGAAAGCAAAAGTGAATATTCTACTACAAAGTTAACACTTTTCGTACCGCTCACGAGTTTTCTCGTGTTTCGCACGCCATCTGTTAAGGACCGCATCACAAGATGATTTAATTAACGTGCAGTTTGCCCAATATCGTGCGGTCCCTGGCATGTGTCTTAGAGATTTCTATGAGGTACGAAATGTGTTAACATATTTAAATATATCTTTCCAAACCTTTCTATATAAAAGATTTTATTTAGACAATCTGGACATACTTTATGTAATGTTTCATAACTTGTATTATTCATCTAACACTCCACTATATTTCAAGGCTTGTAAATATTCTCCTTTAATATAATTT
>PVJI01030629.1:0-13939 GCA_004026765.1 Micronycteris hirsuta
TCTCATTCCCAATAGCATCAAAATCAACAAAATACTTATGAATAACCAAGGAGGTGAAATATCTGTGCACTGAAGACTGTAAGACTTTGAAATGAAATTGAAAAACACACAAACAAATGAAAAATATCCTGTATTCATGAATTGGAAGAATTAATATTGTTGAAATGGCCATACTACCCAAAGCCATTTTCAGATTCAACGCAATCCCTATCGAAATTGCAGTCATTTGTCACAGAACTAGAAAACATAACCCCAGCATTTGTATGGAACCACAAAGACCCTGAGTAACCAAAGCCATCCTTGGGAATAAGAACAAAGCTGAAATAATGTTCAGTTTGCTAAGCGGTAAGTATGAGAATAACAAGATATCAAAATACCAGGAGAAGCACAACGTCTTACAGTAAAATACAACCTTCCTTGTGCTTAATGTTGGAAAAATAGATAGAAATAATATGTATATCTTAAGTGTAGTCAAAGTTTTAAAATGAACATATGAAAATATTATGTTATACTTTCTCCTATTTTTATATATAAGCTTGTGGCTGATATATTATTACCATCTCCAAATAAACGTAGAGTAACAAAGTCAATGACATATTTTTCTCTATGCCATTGACTGAAGAAAAGTATACTTAATGCCATACAGAGTATATGGAATCTAAAGTCTGAGAATGCTAATAATTTCCAAATATTTTGGATGTTTGGATACATGAAACATTTTTGCTAGAGAGAATTCATTCCCAGTTTAACTTGGTTAAGTTCTTAGCAAATAATTTATTTTAATTCTAATACCCTGTACTGGTAGATTGTGCAGAAAAAAAGGCACTCTAATATACTTCTAAATGGAATGTATATTAGTTTTTAAAATTTTAGAAGAAAATCATCAATATTTAAGTAATTATGAAAATAAAAGAACCACTTTGTCTTAAGCATATAATTTTTAACAGTTATTAACTAATATTAAGCACATATTATATATCCTAGACACCTTGGCAAATACAGAAAATTCATTATCCTTGTGAATGATTTCAATAAGTGTACAAAGTAGGCAATGTTGGGATCCTGGCATCAGCAAAACCATAGCACTGCGCATGTGCAACAGCCCTGTCGTCAATAAGCTCCCCGTTGCCCATAAAAGGCATATAGCCCCTAGAGCAAGAGGACCAATCAGTAAGACCCACGACTCCACCGAGCTTCTCCAGCAACGCCCCTCAGCCAACCAGTATATGTACCCGCGATCCTCAAATAAAATTTGCAGCTTGATCAGAATCTTGTCTTGCTGCCATTCTTCGCGCCTCCTGTCCCTCTCACTCCTTCACTAACAGGTCTACCCTAGTTGACTGCCCTGCTGGTCGGGGCAAGGCAACATTTTTGTTATATACATTTTATCTATGAGAAATTAAGCTTTGAGAGTCTTGTCCAAGGTCCTACAATTAGTAGAAACACAGCTAAATGTATATAAAATATCTAGCATTGTACCTTTCTAATAGTAAACAGTTAATAGGGACTTTTAAAAATAATTTTAAATGACTACTTCTAAAAAAATTACTATTAAAATCTTATTTGAATAAAATTCGGAAAATGGATTACAGGTGTCTTGACAGCATTATTTGCGAGATCAAATGTAATTAAAGTGTCACATTAAATAGCAACTATTTTCTAGTGAAACTGCTGCCTGACCTCAGAGGACTTGTGAGGAAAGCTGAGGCACTTCCAGGGGCCAAAGAGGAAAACCAGGCCTTGACTGGAAGGAAAAGAATTAAATATCTGCGCTCTGGCAAGAACACGGATTGGGAAGTGTCACTTCGGTGGTGACAAAATCAATAGATCCTTTGCTAAAGATGAAATAAATTACATATTTTCTGCATGTTTTCTTCTATCCTTCTACTCATTTTTCTGCCTAAACTAAAAAACACTGACTGAAACATGTTTGCTGATAAATTGTTCATTAATTTTAACAACTATACTGACTTCTTTCCAGGTTTCCAATTTAAACGTCATTCGAATCCCTACATCTGTACCTCCCTCTAATGGGAGACAGGGAACAAATTCTGAATCTTCTTAACACTTTTGTTCAGTGCAAACAGCCCACTCTCTACTCTCACTGTTACAAATGAGTCTAGTGGCAGAAGAGCTGGCTGGCTGACATCCAATCACAGTTGCAGGGACAGGAACATCAGGGTCACCTCGGCATGCCTGTGCTGCTGCTCACCAGGTACCTTCTGTGACCTCTTGTCCACAGACCGTGGGTCACTGATTTGCAATAACTGCCATTAATTTAAAAGACTGCAGCTTTGTTTCTGAATCTCCTTTAGAATAAATGTCCTGGTGTGAATTGCCTTACTTTTTTTTGCAGTAGACTAATTTTCCTTTCCTTTCAAATATGGCACAAGGAAAGTTGCATCTTAACAAAACAGTTTATCTTCAGCCGAAATTACAAGCATGAACTGTTAAATAGTCCTGAAACCTATTTTGTTATCCTGGTTAGTCTGTCATTAATTATAAGTTTGTAGAAGATATCAACAAAATATGAACACCCCCCTTTTCTAATGTATGTGCCATATTAAATATGACTTAAGAGACCCCCTTCTACATCATTCTCTTCAATTTCTGTGCCAAACAGGAAATGACATTCAGTAGCCGTCGCACCCCCACCCGATCCACAAGAGACACGTTTCAAGACCCCCAGTTCATGTCTAAAACTGTGGATGATACTGAACCCTATAAATACTATGTGTTTTCCAATGCATCCATACCAATGATAAAGTTTAATTTATATGGTAGGCACAGAAAAACTAACAGTAACTCACAATGAAATAGAACAATTATAACAATACAGTCTAATAAAAGTTATGTGAATGTGGCATTATTAAGTAGAAAAAGGGTCACTTGAACCAAAGCACATGGATACTGTGACAGGCGATTCAATCTCCAAGGTGGCTCCCATGGGACTGATGAGCAGCACACACCAGACAAAGGGAAGATGGTGTCCTGGACGGGACAGAGCAGGGCAGCACGAGATTCCACCACGCTCCTCAGAATGGAGTGCAATTTCAAACTTAGGAACTGTTTGTTGCTGGAATTCTCCATGGACTATTTTTGGATGGCAGTTGACCGCTGGTACCTGAAACGGCTTCTCCCCGGGAGCTTTAAGACATCTCAAGCATTAGCGTCTGTAGAGCTTCCTCCAACGGTTCTAGTCCTCTCTCCTTGAAACCCATGCTCCTTATGAAAGAAAAACTCTATTTCCTATTTGGAAACAGTGTGTGAGTAGAAACTCCTAATGCAACACCAACCTGCTTTTCATTATCCGTATCATCCAGAACCCTAGAAAGACTTTACTGTTTTAAAAGCACGTTGGCACTTGCTTTTGAGGCAGCCAGACCACTTGCTTAACTCAGAAAACAAAGAGGGTGACGGGGGAGTGTGAGGGGGAGGGAGGGAGAACGCCGACCACAGATCCACAGCAAGAGACCTGAGCCACACCAGGCAGTGCAGGTGGGAGGGCTGAGCTTAACAGAAGCAGAATTCTGGAGATTTCATTTACTGTGTTTTCCTTAGGCTCAGAGGGACAAAAATATCCCTCCTCAGCATCACTGAATGGGTGTCCAGGAAAGATTTACATAAAACTGTCCACAGAAACCATTCTTTCTCTTTATTTCTAAGAAAAGAGTTTCAGCAAGAAATGGCTAGTGAGCAATTTGAAGAGCAATCGACGCTATCTATCTCTGCTAAATACCTCACCTAACTAAATCACTCCCAGATGAAAAGTTAATGAATAACAAGAACAGTTTTCAAAGGGCATGATGCGAAGCTGTTTCAGATCAAGACGAGAGAAGAATTTAGTTTCAAAAATATGTGAAATTAATTAATGGGATGGTGGGGTATTTTTTAATTGACTTAGTAATAAAGATAAAGCCAAATATGTAATGGGTTTTCTTAAGACCATGGAATAGATGTGAGCATCAAAATAGCAATGGCGTCCAAATGGCCATTTGAAAATACTCTATATGGAATTTCTGGTTATAGTATGAAGCTTGAGGTCATCCCAGCTCATCCTTTCTGTTGCAAGCAAGCAAAACAAGACAAACTACAAAGCACAGCTACCTGAGCACTTCGAGGACTAAACAGAACACCTGCAGTGTGGAGGAGGGTCAAAGCCTGGGGAAGCAAGTGTATGCGGTGGGTTTTCCACTTTCCATTGCTTTCAACTTTGTTTCTTCTTTTCTGGCACCAGGAAAGAGAGCACACGCAGGCAGTGGAAAGGGTGAGGGCCCTCCAGCAGACAGAGTGAGAGAGTGGGATTCCAGAATTCGGAGTGCGCACCGCCAAAGTCCCAGGCTCACAACTTCTGTAAGTCAGGCGTTTGCAATAAAAATGCAAATGAGCACAGTATGGGCTTTGAGAACGGAACTGATTCTTCAACAACCGTGCACAAAGGGCAAGATAGAATTTGCAGTTCGCAGCCTGCACAAAAGTGAGTTGATGGCTTGCACAAAATAATAACTTAAAAACCAAAAACCTATCAACATCTTCCAAATAAGTGTAACAGCGGTGTCCACTGAACACAGCATTAAAAATGTCCAGGATTCCATCTAAGATTACTTCATACACAAAAGCCAGGAAAATGTGACCACTTCTCAAGGGGAACACAGTGAACTGAAGTTTAACTCAAAACGACACAGAAACTGGAATTACCTGACAAATACCATAAAGCAGAAGTTACAACTGTGCTCCAGCTGGACACATAAAGATGCTAGACTTGAAATGATTGGGAGATAGATGCTCTCAGACATGGACAGTATTATAAGGAAAGTTTATTGAATTGTATTTAAAATTTAGAACTAAAAATAAAACATCATCAAGGTATAAAAGAATACACATATTTTGTACATATACATAATACACATATATTTATATGTATTATAGAGATGTATGTGCATATCCAGAATATATAACGAACATCTATAAAGACTGTCTATTAGACAAATGGACAAAAGATACAACAAACAGGCCCTTCAAAAGAACATGCTGAAATGGTCAAATACATTAATCATAAAGGAAATGCAAATGAAAACCAAAATAATACCACTACGTGCTCATGAGAACACTAATATGAAACACATGCATGTGCCAGTAACTAGTGTCGGCAAGGATTGGGAGCAACCAAAGACTCTGTGCGTGGCTGCTGGGAATCTGAACTGGTAAAATACCTTGGGAAGCTGATTTTAGTTACCTACGCACTCTAAACTCTAATGCAGCAATTTTGTTCTTAGAAATATACCCAAAAGACGAGTATGTATACTCATAGCAGCTTTCTTTATGATAACCATTTAAATAAATGGCAAGCCTAGAAAACCCCTCCAGGGCGGTGGAAATCGGAATGGTGTTATTTAGGGAGGGAGCCAATGACAAGGACAAGCACGAAGGAAGTTTCTGCGGTGCTGAGAACCATCTCCGCGTCGCGCTGAGTGGCGGCCGGGCCACGGCACTTACTCAGTGGTTCGGTTCAGACCTATGCTCTCTGCAATTATGCTTCAGTCACAGAAGTTTGCTCGAAAATGAAAGAGGCAACTTAAAACTGTCCCTAAGGAATTACGTTTTGACTTATCAATATTTAATTTGGAATACCATCTGTTCTGGACTCCAAACCCATAGGGCAAGACAGAGAAGAGACCTAATTTGTAAATAATTTACGAACTAATTAGTAAATTACATAAATTCCAATGAATATTTTCAAAAGGAGTTTAGGTGTGTGCTGTACTCATTAACATGCTCAATATAGTATTTTCATAGCTAACTTTTATTAAGTAATGTTTGCCTTTCATGTCCATCCTGTGAACATATCCATGTGTACATATTACCTTCATAAATATTTATATGCAGTCAACACCTGATAAAATCCAGAAGAGACTGCCATCAAAAAAAGATTACAAGAGTGAGAATAAATAATTAAAAATTTCCATTTTCATCACTACCTAGCTGCTGCACTGGGCACACCCTTCATCTGGCCCGGTCACAGAGACAGCGGTGGTTGGAGCTTCCGCCAGCCAAGCTCTCTGCCATGCAGGTGAGCTGACAGTACCAACATGCCACCTCGATGGTCACCGAGGCTGGTTTTCAATCTGACACACTGCGATTCCAATTTAGTAGCATTTGCTGAGAGACAGCATCTCAACTGGTCCTTTCATTACTGTTCAATAAAGGGAAAAAAGCCCCATTTCCTCCGTAATTTGCTTAAATGATCAAATTATCAATTGATTAAAAGCATGACCATTTCTGGCTTGCCCGGCACTGAATGCATGGACTGTCCTTTGGTCGTTTTCCTTAGTGCTCTCCAAACCACGATGAATAAACGGAGGCTTAATTTCTCCCAGGCTTAAATTAGCTGGCAGGCACCTGCTGCCTGAGGGGACACCATCTTATAAAAAATGGCTGTAAACGGAGCAGAGTTAGTTTAGCCTAACAGCCTAAAATCCTAGATTTACAAGAAAGCATGCCCTCAATGCCACCATCCCCCAGGATTTGTGCTTTAACCATATTTTAAGAAGCTTTGAAAATCTTCCTTTAAAAAGACAAATTAATACATTTTATATTTAAAGACAAATTAATACATTATATTTTTAAAAAGACAAATTAATACATTTTATATTTAACTTTAATTATAGTTTTCAGGTCTTCTTTAAAATTATTTTCACATTACAGGCTGGCATACATCAACAAAACCAGTTAACATCCAATGAACATGAATGTAAGCCGAGGGAAAAGGTCATTTTATCGGGAGGGGGACAAGTGCATACCAAGCCATTCAAACAACATGCAAAAAGTGGCAGAGACTGTTGAAGAGCCAGTCGTATTTCACCAAAACAGACTAAGTGAGGCGTGCGATGGGAGATAAAGCTGAAAAGACAGAGGTTGATCAGATCGCGAGGGGACTCTGAAGACACAGGACAGCAATTTTAACTTCCGGGCCATGGGCGTCCCCAAAGAGCAGGACAAGAGCAACAGATCAAAGCAGTGCTTAGGGGACGTCAATCAGGTAGAATATTTGCACGGTGGCAGTGGAAGAACTTCCGGAACGCCCCACGGTTTTAATTGCCACTATCCATGCTCTGAGTATTCCCACATGTGTTGTGAACCCTTTAATTCTCACCAAAGGTAGGGGAAAAAAAAGTACAAATGGTTGTTTATCTCGTGGGTCTCTCAAGTTCAACATGTACCTAACTCACCTTTCACACGCAAGCTCTTTCTTTGACAATATTTTCTAATCTCGTTAATAACGCCGCCATGGGCATTGCCACATACAACGAGTCTCCAGTCTCAAGTCCAGCTTTGCAGTACGCTGCCTTAAGTCAAGGCTCCATCCTCACTGTTACCCTGGTCTTCTAGCTGATGTTTACTCCAATACCTTCTGGCTTAAATCCACACTACACTCTGCTGCCCCAGAATCATAAAAATAAAAAAATAAGTGAACAACCAAATAAATAATACACAGACAAAAGTTGGAGGTAGCTGATTTGTTCATGGCATCGTTCAAGTGCTTTGAGTCTCTCAAATCTGAAAGGCAAAGTTCATGCACTTTGATCTATCACACAGGCAAGGTGATGCTCAAAATATTTATCACCTGGTACTAGGTGGGCGCAGAGCCTTCAGCAGGTACCGGGTTGATTCGGAACAGACGCTGCCTCTGAACCGCCGGTGTGGCGGGGAGACTCGAACAAGCTTTCCAGGCGCCCTGAGGACGAGGTCCTCGTGATGTGACCCTACGTCCCCTCCAGCTGCTCCCACCCACCCACTTTGTGAGACAAAATCGTGGCCTCGGCCTTCCTTTGGTTCCTGGAAAGTTCAGAGCTTCCGAGCTCATCTTTTGGCCCAACTTTAGGAATTATGTGGCATATCAGAGCTTGCGTTTCAAAGCACACATTTTCTTCTTCATGATATCTTATTAGGCTACTTCTCTCCATTTGTCTTTAGTAATAAACAGTAATGCTAAAATATAGATAGATATATTTCCTTTTTATACCTTTTTAAAGTTATTTTTCAATTATAGGTGATAATATACTACTATATTACTTTCGGGTGTAAAACTTAGTGTTTTTAATGTTTTACTGTTTATGCTATTACTCAATATACATATTTCTAATTTGTATGCATCTATGTAGCTTCTGGAATACACATGATCTGTATCTGTGTAGAACAGAGATTTTTGAACCAGTGCGCCGCAAGAATTTTTAGAACAAGCAATACCTGACTATTTAGTCAGGGGCACTGAACTCTCTTCCCCTAGATGGTCAGATAAAAAATGACAAGGGCCAACACAACAATAGCTGTCTAGTGTGAATGAATCAAAATTTTACCTAGTTTTTGTCAGATTGGCAAAAACTTTAATGTAATTGTGTTGTGCCGCAGAATTTCAGTACTTAGTGCACATGTGCCAGGAGAGGAAAAAGGTTGAAAATGGCTGGTTTAGGACATAAATATGTGTCCTAAAGTGTGCACGTGTGCACATGCGTGCACGTGTGCTGGTGGTGCTGCAGTGCCTGGGGCTCAGTCTGGGGCGCCTTCTGTTCCCCCTTTACACCCTCGCTCAGCGACCTCCCCTGCCTCGTGGCCCCGACCGCCACCTCCACATGGATTACTTCCCCGAACATGCGTCTCCAGCCCAGACTGCTCTCCGCTGAACATCAGGGCTGGATCTTCCGTCTGCTTGGCACTTTCACTTGGACGACTATTGGGTGTGTTATACCTAATGCACTCATAACTAATCTACTGACGTGCTTCCAAAAGATACTCTAACACAGCACTGCCCTTCTCAAGGGATGGCAACTCCACCCTGCCATTTGTCCAAGCCACAGAACTGAGAGCCGCCCTTGACTCCTCTCCTGGTCCCACACCCTCCTGCCAACCCATCAGGACGTCACGCCAGGTCTACCTTCCCATTGAATCCAGAACTTCACCACTTCTCCACATCTCCACTGCTCTGACCCTAGCGCGAGTGGCGAGTTTTCTCTGAGGACTGGTCCGGTGAGCTCCTCTCAGGTCTCCTTGCTTCCAGCTTCACCTCTCTGCATTTCATTCACAACACAGCTCTTGCTCCACAGCCCCGTGGACATTCCTAACTTGACTCAGGTTAGAAACAGAAGCTCTCCTAAGGCCTAGAGAGCTGCACAAGGCCCCGGCAGGTCTGCCGTCCACAGCCCCCCAGTCGGCCTGCCTTCTGTTCTCTCCCCACCCAGTCTACGCCCTCAGCACCTGGGCTGGAAAGCTCTACCCTCTATGCCTTCACTTTCTTCCAGCCTTTGGTCAAATCAATTCCTCTCCAGACACGTGCCTTGACCATCCCATTTAATAGCGCCTCTTCCCCCTCTCTCCCACGGCGGTGGGCCTCCTAGGGCTTCCACACTCTCTCCCGTATTACTTTCCAATATATTCCATAACATAGTTATTGGGCTTGCTGCCATCTGTCTCTTGAGGTATAAATTAAGTTCCATGAGGAAAAGGACCTCTGCCTGTTTGTGGACAGGTGTGACAGGGGAACAGGTGTCCACAATGCCTGGCGTATAGCAGGAGACCAGTAGCTATTTATTAAATATCGATAACACATGTACCTTTCAAGTCACCTAAAGTACCCTGTTTGTGAGCAAAGAGGGAAACTTCTGTGTAATTAAAATGATTCCATATTGTGCATGATGCTGGCCCCATCTCTGCCTAGGGAGCCTCACCCCTCCAATTCCTCTCCCCGGGGCTGGGGCTCGGCCACAAGCACATCCCACACAGCAAACCCCTGCAGGCGCAGCTTGGCTGCCACCTCTATTTCTGGCTTTGTAGGCTTCCAGAAAGAGGAAATCCCTGTTCTTCTCCAATAACACTGTGATCTGTACACATTTTAATACTGCCCTTAATGCATTTTATTTTTATGTTCTGTTTACATGCCTTCTCTGGGATATTTCTATGGAGACATGTATCCTCAGACCATAAGTTCCTAGAGCCCCAGTCCATGTCTTTCTCATCTTTGAAAGGCCAGACCTAAATCAGTATAGACATCACTTAAACATTGAACAAACTGAAAAAAAAAAAAAAAAAAAAGACTGAGGAAGAGAAGAAATGGCAGAGTCTGTGTATAACTTGGTATTCCGTGAGGCTGCCCTACCCCCTCCTAAACAGAAGCCCAGCTCTCTGGATGTCATGCCCAGCACATTGAGGACCAGAGTGATGACATTGGTCCTGCATTCAGGAAGCACCTGCAGCTGCACAGTGCTGCTCAGTCCCCGTTTGTGGGCTGCTCCCACCGTCCTCCATCCAGGAACTGTGGTGAGCAACTATCTCTGGGCTGTAAGAAACGCCCACCATGCGCCCTGTATTAAAAATTCCTGGGACACTGAGGATGGTCCCTGGGCTTAACAAATGCCTGTAGCTAAGCAAATAAAGCTTGATCAATGCCTCGCTATTCTTCATGACCAAAATTAGCTGCTTTGGAACAGGGTATTGAGGCAATGTTGGTGAGTTGGTTAATATGTATTAAATGCAGCCTGATTATTTTAATGACCACTTTTTAATGTAGTTTTGGTTCTCCTCTGATGTCTCTCGGTGATGGGCATGCCTCCCATGAATGTGGTAGAGTTTTATAAACCAGCCCATTCACGCCGAGTGAAGCCTGCACGGAGGCCAAGAACGCATGGAGTGAGGCATCCACACCGAAGACCTTTGCTAAGTTCTGCTGTTAGTGGGATGCGTGCTCTAGATTCCAAGGGTGCAAAATAAACATTTGAAAGGAAAACTTGTATACAAATACTTTATTTTCCAAGTGTAACAACAACATCAACCGAACAGCATCAACTTGACACATGAAAATTCCTGAAGAAAGGATTTAAAAAAAAAGTCTATGATGTACCCCATTTTGATAAAGTCCATATTCAGTAAATATTACTGGAGGTACTTAAATTTCACATCTCTAGCAAACTACGACGCTTGCATTGCTTTTTAAAAATGTGTTTATTTTAAAGATAAGATCATGCCGTTGCATAGAACATTTCTGCCACACATACGAGAAATATGTAAAAAATGCATTTTGATGGATTGTAAGGGTTATTTTGTTTTGTTTTTAAAGAATGCTCATGATAATGAATCTTTCCTTCCATAACTTCAATAACTAAACAAAGAGTTTGGTTCAAAAATAGAGTGGGTAAACTACATATCTTGTATATGACAGATATTTCAAAATTTGTTTATGCCTTTTGACCTGGCAATTCCACTACTGGTACTATATCCTAAGAACTCTGAAACACCAATCCAAAAGAACCTATGCACCCCAGTGTTCATAGCAGCACATTTTACAATAGCCAAGTGCTGGAAGCAACCTGGGTGTCTATTGGTAAATGAGTGGATCAAAAAACTATGGGACATTTACACAATGGAATTCTATGCAGCAGAAAGAAAGGAGGAGCTCCTACCCTTTGTGACAGCATGGATGGAACTGGAAAGCATTATGCTAAGCAAAATAAGCCAGGTGGTGAGGGATAAATACCATATGATCTCACCTTTAACAGGAACTTAATCAACAAAACAAACAAGCAAAATATAACCAAAGACACTGAAACTGAGAATAGGCTGACAGTGACCAGAGGGGAGAGGGGAGGGAAATTCAGGGGAAAAGGGAGAAGGGTTTGCAGGAACAACTATAAAGGACACATGGACAAAAACTGCAGGGGAGGTAGAAACGGGAGGGAGGCGGGGAGGGCTGGGGGGGTTGGGCTGGGATGGGGGTTAAAGGCAGAAAACTACTTGAACTACAATAAAAAAATAAAATAAAATAAAATAATTTGTTTATTGTATTTTTTTTTAAGATTTTATTTATTTGTTTTAGAGAGAGGGGAAGGGAGGGAGACAGAGAGGGAGAGAAACAGCAGTGTATGGTTGCCTCTCACATGGCCCTCACGGGGACCTGGCCTGCAACCCAAGTATGTGCCCTGACTGGGAATCGAACCGGGACCCTTTGGTTCTCAGCCCACGCTCAATCCACTGAACTACACCAGTCAGGGCCTTGTTTATTGTATTTTTTTATAGAATCCTTGACTATGTCCACCAATAATTAAATAAGTTTGGTTTAAATATACAGTGTGTTTTAAAATAAAATATTAGCTTTTAAAACACCAATCATTAGTCTGTTCAATTCCAGAAGGAGAATCTCCATGAGACGTAGAATAGAGAATAATTACAAAAAGCAGACCTGACCCAACTGTGGGGTGATCTGGGAAGAGGGACCCAGGAGGAAAGGTGAAGGATTGAAAATGTAATCACCAACTGGTCATCAGAAAAGTCACAGCGCACACCCATCAAACAGAAAGGAGAAGGAAGGTACTAGGTAGGGAAGCTTTTGGGAGCTGGGGGCTCGTGTGGGGCCGCCACGGAGCCTCTGGGGCCGGAATTGGCCAGCGGGGCCAGCAGCTGGGAAGAAGAACAGGACATTCAGCGGAGGAAGCAAGAACAAGCTGGAACCTGCCAGCCCCTCTGCACCTCTCTGCACATCCAACCACAACGACTTGGCTGGAGGTTAATTTTCTCCTGCTGCCCTTGGACCGCGCAGTCTCCCAAATATCCCACTCTTGGCACACTCCAGTCCAGCACAGACAGTGAAGGAGGGCCCGTCCCCTTCCCATCCACTCTCCCTTTCCCCCCCGAAATATCAGTAACATTAATCATTTCCCCTAGCACTTGTGTACTTAAAATAAACACAGGAGTCCCCCCTCCTTATCTGCAGTTTTGCTTTCCATGGTTTCAGTTATCCATGGTCAACTGTGCTCCAAAAATATTAACTGGAAAATTCCAGAAGTAAACAATTCATAAAATTTAAAGTGCACGCCATTCTGAGTAGAGCGATGAAATCTTGGGCCGTCCCACGGTATCACAGAGCTTGTGTTCAAGTCACCCCCATTTTACTTCACAATGCTATTGTCACATACCTTTCACGGCAGTATATTGTTGTGGTTGTTCTATTGTTATTGTTGCTAATCTCTTCCTGGGCCTAATCGATGAATTAAACTTTGTGATAGCTAAGTATGTAGGAAAAAACATGGTAGGTACAGGGTTTGGTACTATCTGTGATTTCAGGCATCCATTGGGGGTCTCGACCCATGTCCCCCACAGATACAGGGTGACTATTGTTTATCCCTCCAGCCTTGCTCTCAGAATTCTGCTCAACCATTCTGCTATTAGTATTCCACGTTTTCAATAACCGGTCTCTCTTCATCCAGCACTTTCCATAGAACTCCCTTGCCCCTATGCTCATCTTTTGCTACATTACATCCTGTGGAGATTGTGCCATGATACTTAGGTACTAACGGGGCCTCTTTCCTCTGCGCCTGTCTAAAAAATTCCTAGCTGAAGAAGACCTGCTGTCTGCATTCCATGTGCTGAGACTTGGTGCATAAAGCTAGAAAATCAGTTTGAGCCCTGGCCGGTGTGGCTCAGTGGGTTGGAGCAGTGTCCCACAGACTGAAAGTCTGTGGGTTCAGTTCCAGGTCAGGGCACATGACCAGGTCGCAAGTTTAATCCCCAGTCAAGGAGTGTACAAGAAAGCAACTAATCAATGTTTTTCTTTCACATCAATATTTCTCTCTCTCTCTTTCTCCCTTCTCTCTCTTCTCTCTAAAAGCAATAAGAAAAAGTATCCTTGGGTGAGGATAAAAAAACCAGTTTGATGTCCCAACTTCAAATTAGTACCTTCAGTCTCCCAAAGATTTTTCTCTCATTATCCCTTTTGTTCAAAAACTTGCAGACTGAGAACTCTCTTAGTAAGGTGCAGCAGCACTGGGTTCCATGGGCGGGGCGGGGGGAGGAGCAAATCAGAGGCTGATGGAGGTGGAAGATGAAGAGATAGTAGTTTGCCTCTCAGCTGAGATTAGGAAACCACAATCCTCTTAATGATATGCAAGCAAATAGG
>PVJI01030631.1:0-13971 GCA_004026765.1 Micronycteris hirsuta
AACAACATAACAGTACATCTACAAGAACTGGAAAAATAAAAACAAAACTCAGAGAGAGAAAAAGGAAAAAATAATCAAGATCAGGGCAGAATTAAATTGACTCCAAGAGACTAAAAGAACAATGCAAAGGATCAATAAATCCAGGAGCTGGTTCTTTGAATAGGTAAACAAAATTGACCAACCTTTAACTAGACTCCTCAAGAAAAAAAGGGAGAGGACCCAAATAAATAAAATTAGAAATGAAAGAGAAGAAATTACAACTGATACCACAGAAATACAAAGGATTGTAAGAATTTGCTATATGACAAACTATATGCCAAGAAATTTGAAAACCTGGGTGAAATGGAGAAATTTCTAGAAAAATATAACCATCCAAAACTGAATGAAGAAGAAGCAGAAAGCCTGATCAGACCAATAACAGCAGATGAAATTGAAGCAGTAATAAAAAAAACTCCTCACACACAAAAGCCCTGGACTAGAAGGTTTCACAGGAGAATTTTACAGAACATTCAAGGAAGAGCTAATCCCTATGTGTCTCAGACTATTCCAAAAAATCCAAGGAGAGGGAATATATACCAAAAATGAAATATCACAAAGAGCAATAAGGAAAGAAGTCTCATTTGATATAGCAGAAGAAAAATAAAGTACCTAGGAATAAACCTAACCAAGGAGGTCAAAGAGCTGTACTCAGAGAACTATACAACACTGAAGAAAGAAATTAAGGAAGATACAGATAAATGGAAACATATACTGTGTTCATGGATTGGAAGAATTAACATCATCAAAATGTCCATACTACCCAAAGCAATTTATAGATTCAACGCAATCCCTATTAGAGTACCAATGACATATTCACAGATATAGAACAAACACTTCCAAAATTTATATGGAACCATAAACAACCCCAAATAGCTACAATAATTTTGAGAAAGAAAAACACAGTAGGAAGGATCACAATACCTGACATCAAACTATATTACAAGTCCACTGTAATGAAAACACTCTAGATTACCATAAGAACAGACACATAGATCAATGGAACAGTATATAGAGCCCAGAAATAAGCCCAGGTCTGTATGGTCAATTAATATTTGACAAAGGGGGCAGAACCATAAAATAGAGTAAAAATAGCCTCTTCAACAAATAGTGTTCGGATATTAAAAAAAACAGATAATGTTGGGAGATCTGGACAGCTGAGTGGAAAAAAATGAAACTTGACTACCAACTTACACCACACACAAAAATAAACTCAAGATGGATAAAGACTTAAATGTAAGTTGTGACACTATTAAAGTCCTAGAGAGGAACAAAGGCAGGAAAAGCTCAGATATTCTATGGAGCAATATTTTCAATGATATGTCCCCTAGAGCAGGGTCATAAAGGAAAGAATAAACAAATGGGACTTCATCAAAATAAAAAGTTTCTGCATGGCTAAAAAAATGTTAAAAAAATGAAAAGGAAACAAACTATATGGGAAAATATGTTTGCCAATGATACCTCAGACAAGGGTTTGATCTCTAAAATATATAAAGAACTCACACAACTCCACTCTAGGAATACAAACAATCCAATTAAAAATTGGGCAAAGGATCTGAACAGACAGGAGGACATACAGAGGGTCCATAGGCATATGAAAGTTTGCTCAGCATCACTAGCTATCAGAGATAAGCAAATTAAAACCAGTGTGAGATACCAGTTCACACCAGTCAGAATGGTCATCATAAACAAAACAAACAAGTGCTGGCGAGGTTGTGGAGAAAAGAGAACCATAGTACGTTGTGGTGGGAATGCAGACTGGTGCAGCCACTATGGAAAACGGTATAGGATTTCTTCAAAAATCTAAAGTTGAAACTGCCTTATGACCCAGCAATTCTACTCCTGGAATCCTGAAACACCAATTCAAAAGAACCTATGCACCCCAATGTTCATAGCAGCACAATTTACAATAACCAAGTGCCAGAGGCAACCTAAGTGCCCATCTGTAAATGAGTGGATCAAAAAACTATGGTACATTTATACAATGGAATACTATACAGTAGAAAGAAAGGAGCTCTTACCCTTCAAGACAGTATGGATGGAACTGGAGAGCATTGTGCTAAGTGAAATAAGCCAGGTGGTGAAAGAGAAATACCATATGATCTCACCTATAAGTAGAATCTAATCAACAAAACAAAGAAGCAAGCTGAAGATAACCAGAGATACTGAAATAAAGAACAAACTGACAGTAGCCAGAGGGGAGGTTGGAAGAAGATAACAGGGAAAGAAGGGGAAGGGTGATCGAGGAACATGTATAAAGGACCCATGAACAAAGCTGAAGTAGGGTAGGATTGAGGATGGGAGTTGGGGGTGGGTGGGGTAGGGGAAAGTGGTGGCAGTATAATGGAGACAACTGTAGTTGAAAAATAACTAACTAAATAAGTAAATGAAAGAAAAATTCCTTAATTTTTGGAAGCAAATAGAAATTCAAGTACAGGATGCACAGAGAATTCCAAGCAAGTTGGACCCAAAGAGGACTACACTGAGACACATCATAATTGAAACATCAAAAGTAAAATATAAAGGGAGAATCTTAAGAGCAACAAAAGAGAAGCAGAGAGTTACCTACAAAGGAGTTCCCATAAGACTATCAGCTGATCTCTGAAAAGAAACTTTGCAGGCATGAAAAAACTGGTAAGAAATATTCAAAGTGATAAAAAGCAAAGACCTACAACCAAGATTACTCTATCCAGCAAAGCTATAATTTAGAATGGAAGGACAGATAAAGTGCTTCGGAGACAAGATAAAACTAAAGGAATTTGTCATTAAGTCATTATTACATGAAGCGATAAAGGGTCTTATTTAAGAAAAAGAAGATCAAAACTATGACTACTAAGAAGCCAACAAAGTCACATCTACCAACAACTGAATCTAAAAGAAAAAGTAAGTGAACAACCAGAACAGGAAATGAATCATAGGTCATTTAGTGGAGGGGATCATTTAGAGGGTTATCTGCTGGGAGGGGAAGGAGGAGTATAGGGGAAAAGAAGCAGGAATTAAGAAGCACAGTTGTTAGGTTTGTAGACAAAATAGGCAGGGGGATGTCAAGGATAGCATAAAAAATGGAGAAGCCAAAGAATTTAAACGCATGACCCATGGGCATAAACAAAGATGGGTAGATTACTGGAGGGAAGGTGGGGACCGGGCAGAGGGAGGCAAAGGGGGAAAAAGTGGGACAACTGAATAATATAATTAACAAAATATACTAAAAAAATGATCCAGATGAAGGAAGAGGCATAGGGCTTGACTGTATTTACTCTGGAAGTCTCAATAGAAAGTAAAAAAAAAGAGCAGATGATAGGACTTCCCTACATTTAAAAGCATCTTTATTTTTTCTTACTTCTTGTATTTGGACCTCTGTCATTTGTGGGAGTTCTTTCCACACGCATGTAAACACGCAGTTCTAGAATTTACGCATTTTGAGTGCAGCTCCGCGTGATTCCCATGTGGGCAAGTGTGGATCATGTCTGTGGAATAGGAATTCTCTAATAGGAATTTGGCAAAAATGTATCTTAAGAGATTCTGGCTTGCTGAGTCCTGTTTAATGTACTACCCTGGTCCTGTCTGCCACTGGACCTGAATTTACATCCTAATGCTCTGTTTATGAGTAAACCTACCCCTGTTCTGCTTAATCCCATGAATAATCAATCCAATGTAAATGTGTCCTAAAACTTTAATAAAAACCCCGGCTAAGCTACCCACGAGGTCTTTTCCAAGAAGGAGGTGGAGGGAAAGACCTGTGGCAGCCGGATTCTTATCTCCAAGCGTGTCTCTGGGTAAGATTGATTCACACAATCGGGGCGGTCCCCCCCATGGATTTTGCAGGTCGAAATCTGCGACAGTCATTGCCACTACCTTTGCTACTTTCCAATGTCTTTTTTTTTTAAGATTTTATTTTTATTTATTTTTAGAGAGAAGAGAAGGGAGGGAGAAAGAGAGGGAGAGAAACAGCAATGTATGGTTGCCTCTCACATGGCCCTCACAGGGACCTCACAGGGACCTGGCCCGCAACCCAGGCATGTGCCCTGATTGGGAATCAAACCAGGACCACTTGGTTCCCAGCCCGCGCTCAATCCACTGAGCTACACCAGCCAGGCAATGTCTTAAAACACATTAACAGGGATGCCTTTCCCAGAGATACCTCAGAGTTATCTTTCCCAGAGAGACTTTGGTATTGTAAAAGACACCAGCTTTGGGCTTTTTCTATCTGGATTTCAAAGTCCAGATCTCTTTTTTCTTAGATTCATTTAATTTCTTTTTACCACCTATAACACGTGGGTGATAATAACACTGCTTTAGACTTATATGTAGATTAAATGGAAGAAAATGCAAGGGAAGAAGCTTAAGAGCAATATATATGCACATATATTTTTTATTATTATTCTAAATTTTCTATACTTTTAGCAAATAGAGTTTCTGTTAAGTTTATTGTGCATAGGCACAATAGGTTTATATGTAGTCTCTTATATGGATTCTATTTACTGGGAATGGCTTTTTAGAACTTATTCATAAAAAACTATCCCCAGAAATTTCATAGACATAAGGGAGGAAAGCGATTGGATTGTAGTAATTTGCACTTGAGTTGATAGATTTCTCTCACTCTTCCCAGTGATGTTGACTTGTTTTTAAAGTGAGATATAGAAGCCCTGGCTGGTGTAGCTCAGTGGATTGAGTGCGGGCTGGGAACCGAAGGGTCCAGGTTCGATTCCCAGTCAGGGCACATGCCTAGGTTGCAGGCCAGGTCCCCGTGAGGGCCATGTAAACGGAAACCATACATTGCTGTGTCTCTCCCTCTCCATCTCTCATCTCCCTCCCTTCCCCTCTCTCTAAAAATAAAATAAAAATCTTTAAAAAAAAATAAAGTGAGATATAGAGAACGGGAAGATTGGAAGCTCTGTCCACTTCCACTTGCTTCCAGACCCAGATGAGTCTTGCCGCTAAACCGCAGAGCACTCACACTGAGAGCATGTGTTGAGAGCATGTGTGATTGAGTGTGTATGTGGACAAGTGTGCAGGGCAAGGGCAAGAGTTGGCAAGAGCCTTCCTGCCTGCAGGGTACTTGGGAGCAGGTGGCCCAAGCTCTCCTAGCTGAGCAGCTGCCACTGCTGTGGCCCAACCTGGCAGTGTTGACTACAGAAAAAGCATGGTGGGAGCATGTTCCCCTGAAGTTGAGGATCACTGGAGGGAGTGGCAAGAGCATCCTGCCATCACCCCATGTTATAGTATTGCTGCAGGACTCTTCCCAGCACCATCTAGGAGAGAACCACAGAGAAACTATATCTGAAACTGTCAGGCTCTACTAGGCTATGACCAGTCCTGACTGAGAAAAACTTTCAGCTTTTTTGGAAGGTAGGGTGCATGGAGAACAGGTACCCCAGGACTCGGTGCTGCAGTGAAGGGGCCATACAGAAACTCTTTTTAAAGAGGAGCTGAGGTGAGACTCAAGACTCAGCAAGGACCCTGTGCTCATGTATGCTAGTGCATGTGTGCAGCAGGTCTGCCAACAAAGAACTCAGAGAGATAGAGTCAAGCTAAAGAGACTGTGGGAACAGACCCAGCATGGCTGCCAAGCAGAGCACTGTGCAGGGTGGAGAGTTTGGGCTTGAGTCTGACAAGAGTGGCAGGCTAGGGACTGGACAGCCAAGAACTGAATACTTGAGATTCACTGCAGCCATGTAAGTCCCCTCACAGGCAGGTCGGCCCAACTCCCACCTGCAGTATTAGGCTCTGCAGATCAGTGATGTCAGGCTCAGGAGTGCTCTGCTGGGTGCATATCTGCAAGGGAGAGCTAAAAGCTCTGAAAGGACCCTTTGTACCAGACACTATGAGCCACACTGTTCCTCAAGCTCTGATCCACTGAAACCAACCTCTGCACTTAGACAGAGCTGCTGTCTGTGCTAAGCAGGAAAGAGCTTCCCCTTTTATACAAATTGGCCCCTCACAGGAAGTGGACAGCTTATTCACCAGAAACCATACATTATTGGAAAGAATCCTTGACAGAGCAAGTTGTATGGTGAAGGGGTGGGGAAACACTCCCACCATTTTCCCTGAAAACCAAACAACATCCCCCAGGGGTGACCCAGGGTTCCCATACTCCTGAACACACCAGAGGCTCCTTCTGGAGACAGGTGAAGGTACTGGCAGTCCTCTTGGGTGATTAAATGAACCACTCCTGGGCCTAGAGCTGAGGGGAAGCCAGCAGGTCAGAACAGTGGGACCAGTCAGTGTTGAAGCAGACATCCACAGACTGTGGATCACTTGTAGTCTCAGACAGGCTGCTGAAGGACAGACCAGGACACCACCTGGCATTACCAGGGTTGGATCTAGAGACAGTGGTAAATACTAGATTCTACTGAGATGAATTCCACCATCGTCTTCATTATTTGTGCTATTTTCTCTCCTGCATATCTTTTTAACATTCATGTCTTCCCCCCAAGTTGTGCCTATTATTTCACTAGTTTTTTTTAAAATTTTAGTTTATTTCAAAACTCATACTTTGCCCCTCCCTTCTCTTACTCCATTTTACCTTCTTCCTTCTTATTTTTGAATTGAATTTTATTTTATCTCTGGTTACGACTTGTTTCTATTCTGCAAACTTATTATTTATTTCCCCTCTAGCCTCTCAAAACCATTTTTTCTTGTCATTAGTCATCTCATATTCTTTTTCCCATTCATAAAATACCCTTATTCTCTCTCTGTCTTTATCAGTCTTCACTCATTGGTTGTCGACATGGTGGTTGTTGCATTTCTTCAATTTTATTCCTAGATCTTCACTATATTTGTATTTCAAATCTCAAGTTTTAACATTCCCCCCTCCTACTCCATTGTGCCTTCCTTCTGCCCTTTCTTATTCTTCTTTTAAATTTTACTTTACCCCTATCTTAGCCTGGTTTCCATTCCTCAGCCTTAGTATTTCTTCTCCCTCTAACCTCTCACAATCACTTTTCTTTCTTCTAGAAATCTCATAAACTTTTCTTTCTTTCTTTTTCCTTTCTTATTTCCATTCCACTGGTATTAATCTTTGCTCATTTGTTGTTGATATTTCTGTAGTGGATCTTTTTCTCCAATTGGGTTCCTAATTTTTTCACTATTGTTAAATTTTTTTGTTAAACCTCATATTATACTCATCCCTTTTCTTACTCCATTTTGCCTTTTTCCCCCACTTAAAAAAATCACATTGTAAATTCTATTTCCTTTCTTTCTTCACCTTGTTTCTATTCTCTACTCTTATCATTTCTCCTACCTCTACTGTCTCAAAAGCATTTTTATTTCAGTTAATCATCTCATATTCATTTTTCCTTTCTTACAATAGTCTTAATGTCTTTACATCTTTATTAATATTTACTCATTTGTGGTTGATAGTATGGTTGTGGGTGGGGTCATTATTGTGAGTGTGGGTTTTGTTTTGTTTTGTTCTGATAGCAACTGTACAACAGCACATAAGACATGGTGGGTGATGTGACTCTCAGTCAGCTGAGGGAAGAACTCACCAAAGAATGACCCAATAACAACCAAAACCCAATTACAATGAGAGCCCGTATAAATGGCATAAAGGGCATCCTAAGAGCATCCAGCTAAGGAGATCAAGGACAATGCACCTCTGAGTCCCTTAAGTTTCCTACCACAGAAAATCATACCATGAAGACAGGGCATCAAAGCAGATCAATGTAATACACAGAAACAAACAAGAAGAGTCACCAAAAATGGGGAGACAAAGAAACAACCCATAATCGAAAGGTAAAGAGGAATCCCAGAAAGAGTGCTAAATGAAATGGAAGCAAGCAATCTATCAGACATTGAGTTCACAATAATGGTTATAAGGGTGCTCAAAGAACTCAGTAAGAACTACAAGGAACTCTATGGAAGCTACAAGGAATTTACTTGGACCTACATCAGCATGAAAAAGGACATAGAAACCATGAATAAGAGCCAGGAAGAAATGAGTAATACAATATTACTATATCTGAAATGAAGAATACATTAGAAGGACTTAAAAGCATGCTAGATGAAGCAGAGGATCATCAGCAAGCTGGAGGACAAGGTAGAAAAAAACTCCCAGACAGAGCAACAAAATGAAAAAAGATTCAAAAAGAGTGAATAGGGTTTAAGGGAATTGCAGGATCATATGAAAAGTAATAGTGTTTGTATAATAGGGATACCAGAAGCAGAAAAAGAGGAGCAAGGGAGAGAAAACCTGTTTGAAAAAGCAATAAAATATTCCTTAACTTGATGAGGGAAAAATTCATGCAAGGCCAGGAAGCACAGAGGTCCCAATCAGGATGAACACAAAGAGGCCCACTCAAGACAATAATTAAAATGGCAAAATTTAAAAACAAAAGAGAGAATCTTAAAGGCAGCAAGGGGGAAACAGTAACAAACAAGGGAGCACCAATAAGGCTTCCAACTGATTTCTCAAGAAACATTACAAGCCAGAAAGGAATGGTAAGTATACCAAATAATGAAAAGCAAAGCCTGTAACCAAGGCTACTCTACCCAACAAGACTCTTAAAATTGTAGGTGAAATAAGGAGTTTTGCAGACCAAAAAAGGCTAAAAGTATACATCTCCAACAAACCAGCATTGTAAGATATGCTAAAGGGATCGCTTTAAGAATATGAAGAAAAAGAAAGAGAGAGAGAGAACAATACAGGAACAAAGGGAAAAATGGCAATGAATATGTGCTTATCAATAATAACCTTAAAAGATTAAATGCTCAATCAAAAGACATAAGGCAGCTGAATGGATAAAAAAACATGACCTGCACATAGGCTGCCTACAAGAGACCCATCTCAGAATGAAAGATCTACATAGACTGAAAGTGAAGGGATAGAAAAAATATTCCAAGCCAACGGACAGGAGATAAAAGCTGACATAGCAATATATGTATCAGACAAATTAGACTTCAAAGCAAAAGCCATAAAAAGAGACAAAGAAGATCACTACATAATACTTAAGAGGATAGTTAATCAAGAAGATATAACCCTTATAAACATACATACACCCTACATAGCAGCATCTAAATACATAAGGAAAATCTTGGAGAACTCCAAGAAAGTTACCAACAGCAACACATTCATTGTAGGGGTTTTTAATACCCCATTGTTAGCAATGGGTAGATCTTCCAAGCAAAGAATCAACAAGGATATTGCATAGAATGACACTCTAGATCAAATGGACTTAATTGATATGTACAGAAACTCCACCACAAAGAAACAAAATATACATTATTTTCTAATGCATATGGAATATTTTCAAAGATAGACCACAGGGTAGGACACAAAACAAGCCTCAACAAATTCAAGAAAATTGATATCCCATATTCTCAGATCACAATGGATTGAAACCAGACATCAACTTCAAGGAAAAAGCTCAAAAGCATCCAAATACATGGAAACTGAATGACATGGTACCTTATTTTCTCATTTATAATACGCTTCCATGTATAACATACACCCATGTTTCTGGTCCAAACTTTCAGGAAAAAAATCTTTTGTTTTAATATTTTAATTCAATTTTTAATTTGTATTTAGAAATAAAACCAATTATCATATTCCAGGGTATTATTTTGCAAGAGATATTGTTATTGTTTTCTAGAGTTACAATTTTAATGCATAAGCATAAATACAAGAATTAAAAAAATTTATATAGATACAGAATTAGTACTACCCATGTATAATGCCCATACTTATTTTTCCTGTAAAAATTTGGGCAAAAATGTACACATTATACATGGAAAAATATGGTATTAAATAATGGATGGGTCAACAATGAGATCAAGGAAATAATCAAAAAATATCTGGAAACAAATGAAAATGATCACATAATAGCCCATATGGGACACCATGAAGGCAATCCTGAGAGGTGAATTCAGAGCCATGCAGGCTTCTTTTAAAAAGACAGAAAAATCTTAAACATCTAAAAGAACTTGAGGAACAACAACAAACACAGCCCAGAGCAATTAGAAGGAAGGAAATAATCAAGATCAGAGCAGAATTAAATAACATACAGACTAAAAGAATAATTCAAAGTATCAATAAATCCAAGAGCTATTTCTTTGAAAAGATAAACAAAATTGAAAAGCATTTTACCAGACTCATCAAGAAAAAAAGAGAGGACCCAAATAAATAAAATCAGAAGTGAAAGAGAAGTTACAACAGATACCACAGAAATACAAAGGATTGTAAGAAATTACTATGAACAACTATATGCCAAGATATTGGACAATGTGGGCAAAATGGACAAATTTTCTAGATTTTCTAGAACTTTCCAAACTGAATAAAAAAGTAGAAAGCCTGAATAGATCAATAACAACTAGTGAAATTGAAGCAGTAATTAAAAATAAACTCCTGGTACACAAAAGTCCTGGACTGGATGGCTTCAAATGCGAGATTATTCCAAAAAATTCAAGAAGAGGGAAGACTCCCAAACTCTTTTTATTATCCTAATTCCAAAACCAGGTAAAGACAAAACAAAGAAAGAAACTACAAGCCAAAATCTCTGATGAACACAGTTGCTAAAATCCTCAACAAAATATTGGTAATCTGGATCTAGCAATACATTCAAAAGATTATATACCATGATCAAGTGGGATTCATGTCAATTATGCAAGAATGGTACAATATTTGCAAATCAATAAATGTAATATACCACATAAACCAAACAAAACACAAAAATCACATGAACTTATCAATAGATGCAGAAAAAGTATTTGATAAGGTACAGCACCAATTTATGATAAAAACACTCAGCAAAGTGAGAATAGAGGGAGCATACCTCAACCTAATAAAGGCCATATATGTGAAACCTACAGCCAACATCATACTCAGAAGATGAAAACTAAAAGCTTTCCCCAAACATCGGGAACAAACAAGCGTGTCTTCCCTCACCACTTTTATTCAACATAGTATTAGAAATTCTAAACACGAGGCTCAGACAAGAAAAATAAATAAAAGGCATCCAAATTGGAAAGGAGGAAGTAAAACTATTATTATTAGCAGATGATATGATAGCGTACATAGAAAACCCTATAGTCTCCACTAACAAACTATTCTACCTAATAAATGAATTTGGCAAAATAACAGGATAGAAAGTCAATATTCAGAAATCAAAAGCATTTTGGTATACCAACAATGAAATATAAGAAAGAGAAACTAGGGAAAAAATCCCATTTACTATAGCAACACACGCAAAAAAAGTACCTAGTAATAACCTTAACCAAAGAGGTAAAGACCTGTACTCAGAAAACTACAGAACACTGAAGAAAGAAATTAAGGGAGATACAAATAAATGGAAGCATATACTGTGTTCATGGAGTGGAAGAATTAACATAATTAAAATGTGCATACTACCCAAAGCAATCTATAGATTCAGTGCAATCCTTATTAAAATACCAATGGCATATTTCACAGATCTAGAACAAATACAGGGTCTGGCACAAATAAAGTCCCTTTTTTATTACAAAATCTTTTATTATAAAATCATAAGCATGTAATTCTGTAACAACAATATCACACTCAAGCACACCATACTACACTTTAGGTGAAATGTTTAAATTGTTGTCCATCTTATGTGAGACATTCACATACCCTACCAACCACACTCAAGCAGAAATTATTTCTGCCAGATCCTGTATTTCAAAAATTTATATGGAACTCAAAACCTGAACAGCCTCAGCAATGTGGAGAAAGAAGAACAAAGTAAGAGGGATCACACACACAATACCTGATATCAAACTATACTACAAGGCCACTGTAATCAAAACAGTCTGGTTCTAGCATTAAAACAGACACATAAATCAATGGAACAGAATAGAGAGCCCAGAAATAAACCCATCTCTCTATGGTCAATTAATATTTGACAAAGGGGGCAGGAGCATAGAATGGAGTAAATATAGCCTGTTCAATAAATAGTGTTGGGAGATCTGGACAGGTATATGCAAAACAATGAATCTAGACCACCAAATTATACCATACATGACAATAAACTCAAGATTGATAAAAGACTTAAATATAAGTTGTGACACCATAAAAGTCCTAGAGAAAAACATAGGCAGAAAAATTTTAGCTATCCCACGCAGCAATAATTTTGCTGATATGTCTCCTAGAGCAAGGGATACAAAGGAAAGAATACACAAATGGGACCACTTTGAATTAAAAAGCTTCTGTGCAGCTAACAAAAACATCAGCAAAATCAAAAGGGAACCACCCTGGCTGGTGCAGCACAGTGGATTGTTTGCTGGCCTGCAAACCAAAGGGTCACTGGTTAGATTCCCAACCAGGGTGTACGCCTGGGTTGCAGGCCAGGTCCCCAGGAGGAGGTGTGTGAGAGGCAACCACACACTGATGTTTCTCTCCCACTCTCTCTCCCACCCTCCTCCTGTGTCTAAAAATAAATACATAAAATCTTAAAAAAAGAAAAGAAAAGGGAACCAACTGAATGGGAAAACATAGCTGCCAACGATACCTCAGACAAGGGTTTGATCTCCACAATATATAAAGAACACATATGACTCCACACCAGGAAGACAAACAATCCAATTAAAAAATTGTCAATAGACCTGAAGACTTCTCCAAGGAGAACATACAGATGGCCCGTAGACATATGAAAGGATGCTAAGCATCGCTAGCCATCAGAGAGATGCAAATTAAAACCACAATGAGATACCACCTCACACTGGTCAGAATGGCCATCATAAACAAAGCAACAAACAAGTGCTTGTGAGGTTGTGGAGAAAAGGGAACCCTATTACACTGTTTGGTAGAAATGCAGACTGGTGCAGCCACTGTGGAAAACAATATAGAATTTCCTCAAAAAACTAAAAATGGAACTGCCTTTTGACCTGGCAATTCTCCTGCTGGGATTATACCCTAAGAATCCTGAAACACCAATTCAAAAGGACCTATGCACCCCAATGTTCATAGCAATGTTATTTACAATAGTCAAGTGCTGGAAACAGCCTAAGTGCCAGCAGTAAATGACTGGAAAACATTACGGTACATTTACACAATGAAATATTACACAACAGAAAGAAAGAAGGAACTCCTACCCTTCATGACAGCATGGATGGAAGTAGAGAATATTATGCTAAGTGAAATAAGCCAGGCGGTGAAAGACGAATACCATATGACCTCACTTATAAGAGGAACCTAGTGAAAAAAACAAACAAATAAAATAGAACCAGAGGCATGGAAACAAGGAACACACTGAGGGTGACTAGAGGGTTGGGGAGAAGGGTTAAGGGTGGAAAGAAAAGAAAGGGAGTAATCAAGGAACATGTTTGAATGATGGACATGGGCACCAGGGTGGGGATTGACTGTGGGAGTAGGGTGTGGGCTGGGTGGAGGAGAGCAAAGGTGGGAAAATTGGGACAACTGTAATTGAATGACAATAAAATATTTCATTAAAAATGTGGGATACATTTTTTTTGTTGTTGTTCAAGTACAGTTGTCTCCATTCCCCCGAAATGTAAACAAAATAAAAAATAAAAAAATAAAAAAGAAAAAGAAAAAAAGAATAGAATGGAAAAAATACAATAAAAAATTAAAAAAGAAAAGAGTGTGATACGGTTGACATATTTGTTTTAGGTATACAACATAATAATTCAATATTTATATTCATTGTGAAATTATTACCACAGTAAGTCTTTTTTTAATTTAATTTAATTTTATTTTTTAAATTATTTTATTGCTGTTCAATTACAGTTGTCCGCATTTACCCTCCCCCCACCCCACCCCAGGAAAACCCACCTCCCTCCCTTGCTTCCCCCCTCCCCCTTGGTTTTGTCCATGTGTCCTTTATAGCAGTTCCTGAATACCCTTGTCCCCCTTCTCCCCTTCCCCCTCCCCTCTGGTTACTGCCAGAATGTTCTAAACTTCAATGTCTCTGGTTCTATTTTGTTTCTCTGGTTGTATTTTGCTTGCTTACCTCACAAGCGTCT
>PVJI01030632.1:0-13966 GCA_004026765.1 Micronycteris hirsuta
TTTTTCTTGATGAGCCTGCTTAAAGGCTTGTCGATTTTGTTTATCTTTTCAAAGAACCAGCTCTTGGATTCATTGATCCTTAGAATTGTCTTTTTAGTCTCTAAGTCGTTTAACTCTGATCTGATCTTGGTTATTTCCTTCCTTCTATTTGCTCTGGGTTGTCTTTGCTGTTGTTCCTCGAGTTCTTGTAGGCATAGGGTTAGATTGTTTGTGTAAACTGTTTCTGTTTTTTTTTTTAGGTAGGCCTGTATTGCTATGAACTTCCTTCTCAGGACTGCCTTCGCTGTGTCCCAAAGGTTTTGGGTTGTTGTCAGTTCATTTTTGTTTCTTTCAAGGAACTTTTTGATTTCTTCCCTAATCTCGTCCTTGACCCATTCATTGTTTAACAGCATGCTATTCAGTCTCCATGATTTTGGGTGTTTTGGTTTTTTTCCTTGGTGTTGGTTTCTAATTTCAGTCCCTTGTGGTCAGAGAAAATACTTGGTATGATTTCAATTTTCTTGAATTTGTTGAGGCTTGTTTTGTGTCCTATCATATGGTCTATTTTTGAGATTGTTCCATGTGCATTTGAAAAGAATGTGTATTTAGCTTCTTAGGGTTGAAGGGCCCTATATATATCAATTAAGTCCATTTCTTCTAGGGCATTGTTCAGTGCCACAACGTCTTTGCTGATATTTTGTTTGGAGGATCTGTCCATTTTTGACAGTGGGGTGTTGAAGTCCCCTACTATAATTGTGTTGCTATCAATGTCCTTCTTGAAATCCTCCAAGATTTTCTTTATGTATTGGGTGCTCCTGTGTTGGATGCATATATATTTACAATGTTTATGTCTTCTTGGTGGGTTCTTCCCTTGAGTATTATCAATTGTCCTTCTGGATCTCTCTTGATGGCCCTTTTTTGAAGTCTATTTTGTCTGATATGAGTATTGCTACCGCAGCTCTTTTGTCTTGTCCGTTTGCTTGGAAAACTTGTTTCCAGCCCTTCACTTTCAGTCGGTGTATGTCTTTTGTCCTGAGGTGGGTCTCTTGTAAGCAGCATATGTGTGGGTCGTGCTTTCTTATCCATTCTGCTACTCTATGTCTTTTAATTGGAGCATTTAATCCATTTACGTTTAAGGTTATTATTGATAGGTACTCATTCATTGCCATTTTTTTTTTTTACCTGTGTTCCTCTCTCTCTCTCTTTTCCTTCTGCTCCTTAATGCAGTCCCTTTAGGATCTCTTGCAGAGCTGGTTTGGTGGAGGTGTATTGTTTTAGACTTCTTTTGTCTTGGAAGCTCCTTATTTGGCCTTCTATCTTGATTGAGAGCCTTGCTGGGTAAAGTAGCCTTGTTTGCAGGCCTTTGGATCTCATTACTTGGAATATTTCTTGCCAGTCTCTTCTGGCTTTGAGCATTTTCATTGAGAAGTGAGCTGCTAATCTTATCGAGGCTCCCTTGTATGTTACTTCGTGTTTCTCCCTTGCTGCCTTTAAGATTCTCCCTTTGTCTTGGAATTTTGCCATTTTAATGATGATGTGTCTTGAAGTGGGCCTGTTTGGGTTTCTTTTGATTGGGACTCTCTGTGTTTCCTGGATTTGTGTGACTTTTTCTCTCATCAGATTAGGGAAGTTTTCCATCATTCCTTTTTCAAACATGTTTTCTATCCCTTCCTCTACTTGTTCTCCTGGTATCCCTATTATATGAATATTATTACGTTTCATGTTGTCGTGCATTTCCTTTAATAGTTCTTCATTCTTTTTGAGTCTCTTTTCTCTTTCTTGCTTTTTTTGTGTGTTTTTTTCTACCTTATCCTCCAACTTGCTGATCCGATCCTCTGCTTCATCGATCCTGCTTTTGATTCCTTCTATTGTGTTCTTTAGTTCAGATATTGTATTCTTCATTTCCTCTTGGCTCTTGTGGATAGTTTCTATTTCCTCTTTCATGTTGACATAGTTTGCAGTGAGTTCATCGTAGTTTCCCTGTAGTTTCTGGTAATTTTCTGTGAGCTCATTGAGCTTCTTGGGCTTCCTGGTAACCAATGCTTTGAACTCAATGTCTGATAGTTGGCTTGCCTCTGTTTCATTTATCTTTCTTTCTGGGGTTTCCTCCTTTCCTTTCATTTGTGGATTGTTTCTTTGTCATCCCATTGTTTGTGAGATCCTTTTCACTAGCCTCTGTTTCTTAAATTGATCTGTTCTGACTCCCTGGTTTTATCGTATGAGCTTCTATGGTAGAATACCTTCAAGATTCAGTTTTGTGGTCTCCTGAATTTCCTTAGCTCGCTGGCACAGACTGTCGTTTATGTTGGCTCTCTGTATACCTTTGGGTTTTGGTTGTTATTGGGTCTTTCTTTTGTGGGTCTTTTCCTCCAGCTAGTTAACTGAAGGTCACTCTGTCCACCATGCCTTGTATTCTGTTGTGTGGATGTGGACAGTTTGTGCTGAAGCTGATTCTTCTACGTAAACAAGGTTTTGAGACTTCTCGCTCACTCTTATTCAGTTGTTCGTTGTGGGTAATTTCTCCACCAATTTGTGTATTATCCGTTCAGTCCTGGATTGGGTTTAGTGTGGGTTCCACTTCCTCCTTCACCTTCTTCCGCTGTTTTGTGTTGGTGGTTCCTTTGTTGGTGGATTTCCTCTTCCAGCAGGTGTAGTGGTGTTCACCGCTCCCACTTTGCAAGTTCTCTGGAGAGCGAAGTGAAATTTGTGTCACTGTCTCTGTTTTTTTGGCTGACCCTTGTTGGCGTCTAACTCTGGTCTCTTCACAGCTCCAGGTTTTAATGTCGCACCTTCTGCTGGATGGCTTTAAAAATGTCCAGCCATGCCTGTTCTTTTGGTCTTCCTGTCTTCGTTGGGCTGGAAAGATATTAGTTTTGTTTTTCTCCCTTTCCGAGGTGCACTGTTCACTGTTGTCCAGCCTCCACCCCAGTTTCTAGGTGTGCTTCTGGGTCCATACTGGGTCTGTTGTTGTGCCGTTTTTGAGGTGCACCAATTAGGGGAAACTCACCGACTGCCTTCTTGCTGGTTTAGATACTAGGAACTCTCAGCGTCCTTTCTGAGTAGTTTGGCCCCCACACTGAGTCAAGAGTTTGTGAGGACTGCCACTCCCGTCATTGGGTTGCTTCTGCCTTTCTCCTACAGAGCCAGTCGGCCCTGCAGGGCTCTGTGTGCAGGGGCTGGGTGGCAAGCGCTTTGTCCCTGGGCCTTCAGGGTGTGAGCTCCGCGTACCTGTGCTCACTGTCCCCTTTTGTCCCTGGGTTGGGCACCAGCGAGCCACAGGCTAAGAGGCTCAGTTATGCACTGTCCCTGGTATTTTTGAAGTTGGCACAACTGGGCTGCGGATCTCTGGGTGCACATAGTCTCTAATTCCCTTTATTGGCTGCGCAACCTGCAACTGGCCCCGGGGCTGCTGGTTGCAAACTGTTCTCTGTTCTTCTGGAGTGGTCAGGGACAGTCCACAGGTCACTAGGTTCATCCAGTCTCCAATTCCCCTTCATGGGAGCACAAGCCACCACGGGCCGAGGACCATCATTTTTGCACTCACCCAAGTGCTTCTGGAGATTGGGCAGGCAGGCTGCCCTGGGCCTCTGATCCCCAGGCGTGCACCGACCCTGGGGCTCTTGGGGACAGGGCTTCTCAGAATATCCGGGGTGTGCCTAATTTTTTCCTATTTTTCTTTTTGAAAAATTCTTCCTATTTATGCCTGCTAGTCCAAATAAGCACTAGGCCTCTCACACAACCCAACCTGGCTCTCTCCCAAGAATCTTGCAGCAGACCCTGCAGCTGCCTGGTCTGGGGCTGAAGCCTGCTCTGCTCCTCACACTTGTCCCGGGGGTACCTTTTTGTTCCAAAGCACTCTCCTTACCATCCGATCATTCAATGCCCCCTATATTCTTGGTCACCAATCTTCATATATGCTGGAATACTATTGGGTGTTCTCTCTCTTCCTCAGAAAATCAGCTATGTATTTCACCAGTGGGCAGGAGGAAGTGGACTCTGCTCCCCGCTATCTTTCTGCCATCTTCTCTCTCCTCTTTTCCTTTTCTTTCTCTTTCTGGGTGTTGTTTTCTACTTTGTCCTCCAGCTCGCTGATCCGATCCTTTGCTTCATCTAGACTGCTTTTCATTCCTTCTATTGTGTTCCTCAGTTCAGATATTGTATTCTTCATTTCCTGTTGGCCCTTGTTGATAGTTTGTATTTCTTTTTTCATTTTTATATAGTTTGTAGTGAGTTCCTTGTAGTTTCCCTGTAGTTTCTGGTAATTATCTGTGAGCTCAACAATCTTATTGAGCTTCCTGATAACCAATGCTTTGAACTCAATATCTGGTAATTGACTTGCATCTATTTCATTTATCATTGTTTTTGGAGTATCGTCCTTTCCTTTCATTTGGGGATTGTTTCTTTGTCTTCCCATTGTTTGTGGGACTCTTCTTGTTAGCCTTTGTTTCTTAAATTGATCTGTTCTGACTCCCTTTGCTTATGGTATGAACTTCTATGGTAGAATACCTATGAGATTCAGGGTGCACTCTCCTTAATCTCCTGAGCTTGCTGTCTTGGACTGTTGTTTCTGTTGGCTCTCTGTATATCTTTGGGTTTTGTTTGTTGCTTGGTCTTCTTTGGTGGGTCCTTCCCTTCAGCTGGTTAACTGAGGGTCACTGTGTCCATGACACCTTGTATTCTGTTGTGCAAGTGTGAACAGGTTGTGTTGAAGCTGATTCTTCTTTGTGAATAGGGTTTTGAGGCTTTTTTATCACTTTTGTTCCATTGTTTGTTGTGGGTAATTTCTCCACCAATTGGTTGTATTTCCCATTTAGTCCTGTATTGAGGTTAGTGTAGGTCCCACTACCTCCTTCAACTTCTTCCGTTTTTTTCCGTTGGTGGTTCCTTTGTTGGTATATTTCCTCTTCCAGCAAGTGTACTGGTATTTACCATTCCCAGCTTGCAAGTTTTCTAGAGTAGCAAAGTGGAATTTGTCTCACTGTCCGTGTTTTGGGATGACCCCTGTTTACGTGTAACTCTGGTCTATTCACAGCTCCAGGTTTTAATGTCTCTCCTGTGGGAAAAGAAAGGAAGGGAAAAAATTGTGGGGAGAGGAAGGAAGGAAGAAGGAATAAAAAGAAAGGAAAGGAAGAAAGGAAGGAAGGAGGAATAAAAAAGAAAGAATGAAAGAAAGGAGGAAGGAATTAAAAGAAATTTTTTTTTAATTTAAAGAATAATAATAAAAACAAAAAATAACAAAATAAAAGAGGGAGGGAACAAGGACTAATACAGGAAAGGGAGTAAGAAGGAATAAAAAGGGAAAGATGGATTGAAAGGAAGAAGGGATTTAAAAAAGAAATAAAAAAAGGCTTCTGCTGGATTTAAACTGGTCAGGCCTGTTCTTCTGATCTTCCTGGATGCCTTGGCCCAGGAAGGTGTTGGTTTCACTTTTTTCCCTTCCTGAGATGCACTCTTATGCTGTTGTTCAGCCTCCAGCCCAGTTCCTAGGTGCCCTTCTGTGCCCAGCCTAGGCCGTTAGTCCCCCAGTGCTGTCTTGAGGTGCACCAATTAGGGGCAACTCACACACCAACTTCTTGCTCTTTGCTGGTCTAGATGCTAGGGCCTCTCAGCACCCCTTCCGGGTAGTACCAGGTCGCAGATCACCGGGTGCACACTGCCCTCCATTCCCCTGGATTGGGCTCAGGAGAGCTGCTGCCGGGTCAGGGGCCACTGGTTGTGCACCTTCCTGGTTCTTTTGGAGTGTACTTGGGCAGGCCACCTTGGGCCACTGATCACCAGGCACGCACCAACACCAGGACTTCTTGGGGCAGGGGCATAGGAGGTGGACAGCTGCTGCAGAGAATTCACCAAAAAGCCACACAGTGCCTCTTTTTTAAAATTTTTCTTTTTGAAAAATTCTTCCTATTTAAGCCCGTCGGTCCAAACAAGCACCTGGCCACTCACACATCCCAGCCTGGCTCTCTCCAAAGAATCTTGCAGCAGATCCGGTAGGTGCCAGGCCTGGGGCTGCTGCCCACCTTGGACCCCGCACTGGTCCCGGGGATCTTACTGTCCCAAAGCACTCTCCTTACCGTCTGATCATTAAATGTCCCATATAGTTCTGGTCTACGATCTTCATATATGCTGGAATACTGTTGACTGTTTGCTCTGTTCCACAGAAGATTGGCTAGGTGTTTCACCAGAGGGCAGAGGGATATGGACTCCGCTCCCACCTATCTCGCTATCTTTCAGGTGAACTATGTTGTTTCTGAAAGCACTATTTCTTCATAAGTAACTCCAATAAACAGGAGCCATATACATTATTTATAACATTCTTAAATATACACTTGTCAAAATTCATTTAATATAGTCCTCATCTCTTTTTCTCCTAATTTCATTTTAAAAATTTATTTTATTATTATTATTGTTTAATCCTTTCTTGAGATATGATAATTTATTTTGGAGAAAGAGGAAGGGGGTGGAGACAGAAAAGAAGATAGGAAGGAAGGGATAAAAAAGAAAGAAAACAAAGAAGAAAGAAAGGAAGGAAGAAATACATGAGAGAGAAACATTGATTAGTTGCCTCCCTTACGTGCCCCAACTGGGGATTGAACCTGCAACCTAGGTATGTACCCTGACTGTGAATCAAACTTGACCTTTTGGTGTATGGTACAATGCTCCAACCAACAGGTCAGGGCTACACTCTCACACACACACACACACACACACACATACACACACACACCTTTCAGCTATAGCCTCCTGACACTTAATAAGACATGCTGAATACCCATGTTGTCCTTTCTTTGTATTTTGGTGGTTCCTGGCTTGGAATTTTCCCTGAAGTTCTTGGGTGGGTAGAATGAGGGTCACATGGATCCATGCACAAAGCCAAAGGTGGGGGTAGGATTGACAATGGGAGGTGAGGGTGGGTGGGGGTAAAATGGAGACAACTGTACTTGAACAACAATAAAAAAACAGTGCATTAAATGAAAGCAGAAAAAAAAGAATGTGGGCAACATGGACAACATATACCACTATGTGGTGCCTGTCCAGGACCTTCATGAAGAACAGATAGAGAAGAACATGGAGAAAAACTTCTTTTGATAAATAGGCCACAGACTAATGTCAGGATGGCAATACTGTCCCCATTTCACTGTCTTCGTATGCCTTAATGAAGCTTGAGTTGTTCTCTAACATCGCATAACAGTGCTGATCTAAAGTCACTGAACAATACTGGTTGTATCAGCACAAAATCTTTCCTTGATTGAAGGCTCATATTTCGTTATCACCTCCAATATTTTTATAACCTGAACCTTTCTTTTTAGCATGTCATTTGCAGTAAATTTGTTTGTAATATTAAGAGCTGAATGAGGCTCAGGTCTTAAGTAGAATAAATAATTACTTTGGATTTATTTGAATACCATATTTAAACATTTTATTTTTAAATTTGAAGCTGTTATATGGTGAAGACTTTTAAAGTAAAGAGGATAATGACAAAAAGTTACAACAGCAAGAACATAAGAGACATGTTCATTTTCGGCAGAAGGAATATCATAGTAGATGAAAATATAAATCTACACAAATAAAGAGTGCAGAAATGATAAAGTCTATTTATCCCACTTTAAAAGCTTAATGAGTATTTGACCTTCTACAAATATAATATTTATAATATGCTACATAGCAAAATGTATGACAATAAGAGAAATTGAGAGGAAGAACATGGAAGTATAACATTGGAAGGGTGTAAACTATGGGACTGTTTGAAAGTATGCTATGAGGACTTCCTGTCAAGATTATGGCATAGGCAGACGTGTCCTCTTTGCACAACCACATCAAAATTACAGCTGAAATACAGAACAACCACCACTCAGAATCATCGGTATTTGAGTTGAATTGAAGTCTGACAACTACGGAATTAAAGAAACCACATTCATTGAAACTGGTAGAATGGGTGCAGATGCAGAATGGGCTGGTCTCTCAACCATGTGTGGTGGATAAAAATATGGGAGGGTTATCTCAGGAGTGAGCAGGCCCAGCCCCATACCAGGCCCCTCAGCCAGGGTTCCATTGTTAAGAAGAGAAGTCACCACAACTTCTGGCTGCAAAAACAAGTGGGGATGAGTTGGCGGAAGAAATTTTTGGAGTCCCAAGAAGTTCCTCTTAAAGAAATCACACACAGACTCCTATTCAGACTCACTCCCTCTGGGCTCCAGCACTGGGGTAGAAGCTTGAAGGTGGGTGGCATACTGGGAGAGGCTGAAGTGTCTGGCATCAGGGTGAGCAGAAGCCATTGTCCATTTTCTGAGCTCTTCCTATGAAGAACCACAGATCTGGCAGGCTGGTGCCATATCTTAGACTCCATCAACCTGGCTAACACTGTTTGATCCACCTTGGAGATCCTGAGAGACTCCGCCCTACCCAACTGATGTGTCCACCCAAGCTGCTTTTCAATGTGAATGGCTGGCCTTGGCTCATGCTTCATAATGTCCTAAATTATATCAAACAAGCAACAACTGGCCTCAGTGAGCTTCAGGAAAGGCACTAGCAGCAGCAAGATTAGTTTCACAGCTTGGCTTCACCTGGAAATTTGCAAGCCCAGCAAAAGTAGCAGCCTTCTCAGATTGCTTTGTAACTCAGGAAGTGCAGCCCTGGGCAAAACACAGGTGGGGGCTGACCTTGGCTGGAACTACCCTGGAAACTCCAGCACTACCACAACCAGTGGACAGTTAGGGGCCAGGATGGAGCACTGCTGCTGCACAGCTGATCCTCCATCAAGAGAAGAGGTTGGTGGTAAATTGTCACAGTTAGCCCTTGCAGCTGACTGGCTTACGCAAATCCCTCCCATTGACCTGCCAACAGCAACCAAGGCTCAACTACAAGAAGAGGGTGTATTTAGTCCACACAAAGGATGCACCTCAAATACCCAAGCTGGGTGACAGGGGAGTCTGTGCCCCTGGATTCTACAGGACAATTTCTACATTAGGGCATGCTACCAAGACACAGAGTCAAAGCAGCTCTACCTAATACATAGAAAAAAACAAAAAGGATGCCAAAACAAGGAGACAAAAAAACCATGGCCCAAATGAAAGAACAGATCAAAACTCCAGACAACAAGCTAAATGAAATGGAGATAAGCAATCTATCAGATGCAGAGTTCAAAATACTTTTTAAAGGATGCTCAAGAAACTTAGTGAGGATAAAAAGATTCTCAGCAGCATAAAAATGATCCACTCAGAAATGAATTGAACTAATTGAAAACTAATTGAAATAAATAACAATTTACAAGGAAACAACAGTAGAGTGGATGAAGCCAAGAATCAAATCAATGATTTGGAACATAAGGAAACAAAAAACAACCAATTAGAACAAAAAGAAGGAAAAACAACCCAATGAAATGAGGCTAGTATTAGCAACCTCTGGGATAACTTCAAGAGGTCAAACATTTGCATCATAGGGGTGCCAGAAGGAGAAGATAAAGAGCTAGAAATTAGAAATTTATTTGAAAAAGTAATGAAAGAAAATTTCTCTAATTTGGCAAAGGAAATAGACATGCAAGTCCAGGAAGCACAGAGAGTCCTAATTAAGTTGGACTTTAGGAGGACCGCACCAAGACATATCATAATCAAAATGTCAAAGGTTAAATATAAAGATAGAATCTTACAAACAGTAAGAGAAAAGCAGAGAGTTACCTACAAAGGAGTTCGCATAAGACTGTCAGCTGATTTGTCAACAGAAACTTTGCAGGCTAGAAGGGATTGGCACACATTATTCAAAGTGATGAAAAGTAAGGACCTACAGCCTAGATTACCTATATCTAGTGAAACTATTATTTAGAATGGAAAGGCAGATAAAGTGCTTCCCAGACAAAGTAAAACTAAAGGAGTTCATCATCAGCAATCCATTATTATATGAATGTTTAGGGGATTTATATAAGAAAAAGACGGTCAAAACTATGAACATTAAAATGGCAATAAATTCACCACCATCAACAATTGTATCTAAAAAACAAACTAAGCACATAAGCATAACAAAAACATAATCATACAATCGGAGATCATTTGGAGAGTCATCATTTGGGAGGGGGAGAATGGGGAAAGAGGTGCAGGGAGTAAGAAGTACAAATTGGTAGGTATAGAATACACAGGAGGATATTAAGAACAGTATAGGAAATGGAGAATCCAAAGGACTTATATGCTTGACCCATGAATCTGAATTAACGGGGGATTGCTGAAGGGAATGGGGATACCAGGTGGAGGGGGGAAAAGTAGGAAAAATTTGGAAAACTGTATTAATATAATCAATAAAAATATGTTAAAAAAACAAAGTTAACCAGAGTTGCTAAATGGTCCATAGAAGGTGAAGAATAAACCCCATTTCAAAAGATTAACAAGAGTTAAAACATATACAGATATTAAACCCATCAGAGCTGGACTCTTATGTCAATAAGATGGACATGCAAGAATTTGTGGGGAGATTGTAGTCTGCTGTTTGCACATGTCCAGGTGTTCTTAGCATTTCTAGTAAGACTCCCTAATTTTATTTAACAATTATTATTATTATTCTGAATTGCCTTCTCTAATTGAATGTAACAAAAATGTTTTAAATAAATTGGAAATGTCTAAGACTTCAGTTGGATTAGTAGAAGCCCATGTGTCTGCTCCTGAGAAAGAAACTGCCTCACTCTGGGATTGATAGGGGCTGCCCCACACAATTTAGTCTACTGGGATGTTGGCTGCTTTCTATCCTTCCAATGCCAGCTTTTACTCTAATAATCTGCAAGTGATTCTCAGGTGGCAAAAATAATGTTCTGAGTTCCATGAAAACATCATTTTGGATGTTGCAAGCTTTTGCCTTTTCAAAAGGATTATAACTTGTAATAGATGAAAAGAAGAAGCATGAGCAAAGGAGGCTGAGAAAGTCAGAAAGGGAAGAGGGCAATCAGAAGACCATAGTACTAAGAAAACCCAGGATGAAAGAGCGGACATGGAAAGAGTTAATCCAACATGAGGGTTGGATGGAAGGTCCCTCAGCAGGGGAGGTGCTGTATCTAACACATTCACCAGAATTTGCTGTATTTCTTTACCCATGATTTTTTTTGTTTATTATTTTCTTTTACCATAATATACTTTTACACCAACAAATGTCTTCCAAAGTACATGTTTTATCATCTGTAAGGGCAACAGTTTTCATTACATAATGAGGAGAGTTTGTATTTAGGAATTTCAATCATTGCTGATAAACACAGACAAATTACACTTGGTATAAATTAAAATTAAGCATTTTCTATTTAAAATTTTCAAAACATTTATTGTTGTTCAAGTACATTTTCTGCCTTTACCCCCCATCCCTCTCCACAACACCAGCCATCCCCACCTCCATCCCCTGATTCCACACCCCTTTGGTTTTGTTCTTGTGTCTTTTACAGTTGTTTCTGAAAGCTCTTCATCCTTTTTCCCCATTATCCCCTCCCATCTCCCCTCTGGTTACTGTCTATTCATAATTTCAAGCATTTTCAAACACTGCACTACAGCTTTCCAAGAATGAGAAGCAGACTGAGAGTGATCAGTAGACACTTCTAGATGTGCTTTCCTCATAAATTTAAGCAACCAATTTCAAGTAATTTTTTTCAGATTTCTATTTATTTATTTAATTGTTGTTCAAATACGGTTGTCTCCATTAGCTCCCCACCAAACCTCCCCACCCCAAGGATCCTCACCTCCCACCCTCAATATTACCCACCTTTAACTTTGTCCATGGGTCCTTATTCAGGTTCCTTGATGACACTTCCCCTACTTTACATCATTATCCCTCTCCTCCAAGTCCCCTGGTTACTGTCAGTTTGTTCTTTATTTCAATGTTTCTGGTTATATTTTGCTTGCTTGTTTGTTTTGTTGAGTAGATTCCACTTATAGGTAAGATCATACAGTATTCGACTTTCATTGCCTGGATTATTTCACTTAGCATAATGCTCTCCAGTTCCATCCATGTTAATGCAAAGGGTAGGAGCTCCTTCTTTCTTTCTGCTATGTAGTATTGCATCATTTAAATGTACCATGGTTTTTGATCCATTCATTTACTGATGGGCACTTAGGTTGCTTCCAGCACTTGGCTTTGTAAGTGGTGCTGCTATGAACACTGGGGTGCATACGTCCTTTTAGATTGGTGTTTCAGGGTTCTTAGGATATAATCCTAGCAGTGGAATTGCTAGATAAAAAGGCAGTTCCATTTTTAGTTTTCTGAAAAAATTCCATACTGTTTTCCTTAGTCTGCATTCCCACCAGTCTGCATTCCCACCAACAGTGCACTAAGGTTCCGTTTTCTCCAGTCTGCATTCCCACCAACAGTGCACTAAGGTTCCCTTTTCTCCACAACCTCTTCAACATTTGTTGTTTGTTGTTTTGTTTATGATGTCAATTTTCAATGATGTGAAGTGGTATCTCATTGTGGTTTTAATTTGCAACTCTCTGGTGACTACCAATACTGAGCATCTTTTCATATGTCTCTGGACCCCCTGTATGTCCACCTTGGAGAAGTGTCTGTTCAAGTCCTTTGCCCACTTTTTAATTGGATTGCTTGTCTTCTTAGAGTGGAGTCATGTGAGTTCTTTACATATTTTGGAGATCAAAACCTTGTCTGAGGTATCATTGGCAAATATGTTTTCCCATATGTTTGGTTCTCTTTTCATTTTAATGCTGTTTTCTTTAGTCATACACAAGCTTTTTATTTTCATGGCATCCTATTTGTTTATTTTTTCATTTTTAAACCTTGCTCTAGGGGACATATCAGTGAAAATATTGCTGCATTGAATAACTGAGATTTTCTTGCCTATGTTTTCCTCTAGGACTTTATGGCATCATAACTTATGTTTAAGTCTTTTATCCACCTCAAATTTATTTTTGTGTATGATGTAACTTGGTGATTGAGTTTCATTTATTTTGCATGTAGCTGTCCAGCTCTCCCAACACCATTTGTTAAAGAGGCCATTTTTGCTACATTTTATGTGGCTGTCCACTTTGTGGAATATTAATTGACTGTAGAGACTTGGGTTTATTTCTGGGTTCTCTATTCTGTTCCATCGGTCCATGAGTCTGTTCTCATACCAGTACCAGGCTGTCATCATTACAATGGCCTTGTAATACAGTTTGGTATCAGGTATTGTGATCTTTCCCACTTTGCTCTTCTTTCAAAAATTGCTACAGGTATTGGGGGTTGTTTATAGTTCAATATAAATTTTTGAAGTGTTTGTTCTATATCTGTGAAATATGTCATTGGTGCTTTAATAGGTATTGCAATGAATCTAAAAATTGCTTTGTGTAGTATGGACATTTTTTTTTCTAAATTTAAACTTTTATTGGTGGCCTAAAAGGGAGAACTGTACTTCCTCAGAAGGAAGCAGGTTTAGGGCATTACTGGCATGCAGTAAAAATTGAATAATTGAGCAACACTGACTTCTTTGGGATTCAGCCTCCCAGCCCCGGCTGTGTGGTTAGGTCTGTCTGACCTCTGGCGTGCTTGAGCAGGGAGCTTGCAGAGGATCAGGAAGAAAAAGTCCTTCAGCAGATCTCAGGTACTGAAGAGATTTGATTTAATTTTATGTGTTACACATGGTAATCTGGCTTCCCTTGGCAACCTCCAGTTTGGCTCGACTTTATAATGAATGGTGACAGGAAACATTGCATACCTGATGGCATCGCCTGGAAGTGGCTGTTGAGAACAGAGTTTGCCTCAGAAGCGTCTTGGCTGTGACTGATCTGAATTCCCCGGTAGCTGATCTGGCCTCGGTGCCTTTGCTCCTGAGTCCTCATACGAAACTTCTTAACATTTCATATAGTAGAGGCTGCATGATGATGTACTCCTTGAACTTGACCTTATCTGAGAAGCACTTTATCTGCCCTTCCATTCTAAATGACAGTTTTGCTGGATAGATTATTCTTGGTTGTAGGCCCTTGCTTTTCATGATTTGAAATATCTCTCTCCAGCCCCTTCTTGCTTGGAAGGTCTCCTT
>PVJI01030633.1:0-13975 GCA_004026765.1 Micronycteris hirsuta
AATGGAATGCTCAGTATCACTGAGTCAACTCTCCACTCATTGACCTACACAGTGAGTACATTCCCATTATTAAAAAATCACTGTCAAGTTTTTTGCATGTGGAAATTAGGTAATTGTATTTTTTCTCTTTTAATTGAATTTATTAGGGTGACATTGCTTAACAAAATTATACAGGTTTCTGGTGCACAATTCTACCATACATCGTCCATACACTGTATTGTGTGTTCACCACCAAAACTAAAGTGACCATACAATGCCATTTATCCCCCTGATATTATATAGAAATGTGTAAGACCCAGATATCCCAAGACAGTCTTGGATATCTGGGAGATATACCATAGGGAATTACCTATGAGACATAATCTTCATTTTAAGTGATGTCAATTAAAGCAGCAAAAAGATAGAGAAAAAATGAAATTGAATAGCCTGTGCAGACACTGCACGTACATATATGATACACCGAAGTGCAGTGAGAATAAACAACCTTTTTATAAAATGATTCTGGCAAAATTGAATTTCTATGCCAACTGGACATTGCACATAAAAGTCTATTTCAGGTGGATTATAAACATAAATGTGTTAGGTAAAACAATAAAGCTTTTAGACTAAAATGTAAGAAAATATTTTTATGGCCTCAAGTTGTTAAAGACTCCTTGCAAAGAACATGAAATGCTAACAGAGAAAAAAAATAAAATAAATCGATGGATCCTTAATAAAACTAAGAAATTTTTCTCATCAAGAGACAACATTAAAGAAAGTAGGAAGTAAGCCACAGGCTGGGAGAATATATGTTTACAATAGATAACCTGCATTTTGAACATAAAAAGAAGTCCTAGGAATCAATATTTAAAAGACAGAGTAACCAATAAATAAATGGGGAACAATTTAATAAGTACTTCACAAAATAGGGTACATAAATAGCCAATGGATGCATTACAAAAGAGATTCTCAACATAATTCATCATCATGAAAATGGGAATTCAAACCAAAATGAGTTATTTCAAATTCCAGCCCCAATGAAATAATTGAAACAGCTTTATAGTTTCACTATAACTAATTCGAAATCTGGGAAAATACTCATATATAAAACAACGATTTTCAACCACTGGGCAACATACAGCACAAAATTGGTATCTCTGATACCACATCTGGTACCACAGGAGGAGAATATTCAGAGAGAACATGAGGATTTCCTCAGCTTTCCACCAGATGGTAATTTCTAGACCACATCACTGGGCAGAAAAGACCCAAATAAGACACACATAAGGAAAGAGAAGACAGTGTGAGGCATCTGAGAGAGCTCCAGAGATTTTCACAATGTTCCCTTGACTCTGTAGCCAAATACTAAATTATGCATGTTTAGGGTGAAGCTGCACAAGGCCAGGCAGAAAGCTGAACTATTCCAAAACGTAACACAAGCTTGAAAAAGATGCCAATGATCCCAGATGGATCACCTGGGGCATTCAGTACAGACCAAAGAAATATCACAGCCTAGAAACAGGGCAAACCTAGTCCTGGAGAAGCATTTCTCAACCTTGTCACTACTGATACAGCTACTCTGAAAAAGAGTTTGTCATTGTGTCAGAAGGATGTGTAAATATGTACCTAGCCATAAAATGTAACAATAGGTAACACAAAAATTCTTATATGAAGGTTCATAGAAACTGTATTCATAAGCGTCCATACTCTAAACCACCTGAATGTTTATTAACAATTGAGGAAATAAACACATTGTAATATGTCCTTACGGTATAATATGACTCAGCAATAAAATGAATGAACTATTGATACACACAAGAGGGATGGATATCCAATTTCCTGAATAAAGAAAAGAAATGAAAGATTATATACTTCACGATTTTATTTCATGTGAAACTTTAGTAAAGACTCATCTGTAGTCACAGAAAGAGGGTGGTGGCCTGTAACCAATGCTGAGAGGGTGGCATGGGGAGATCTGGGGGACTGTGGAAATGTTTCACATTTTGGTTGTGGTGGTGGTTACATGGACAAATGCATCTACACTGATCAAAGTCTGTACTTAAAATGACTGCAATCTGTTTTATGTTAATAATACTTAAAGTTAATTCAAAAATAAGTGATTACTATCAACCCATCAGAAAGACCAAATTTGTGAAAAAAGGAATTTAAAGTACTGTTGGTAAGAATACAAACTGATGTTTGGAAATATTTTAGAGTACTTGTCCAAACTGAACAGACTTATCTCATGTCCCCATAATCTAATTTCTAGGTAGACACTCAACAAAAACATCTGTGTATATTCATATAAGGTTGTTTATAAAAATACTGATACCAGCATCACTTGGAAGAGCTCTAATACCCATTAAGAGTAGAATGAACAACAAACCGTGATGAAATGAAATTTGTACAGCAGATTCCTGGGGCTGCCACAACAAGTACTTCAGACCTCATTTTCCCAAAATATAAACATAGAGGTCCAAGATCAGGGTGTCAACGGGGTTAATTTTTTAAAATATTTTTAAAACATTTTATTTATTTCTTTTTAGAGAGAGGGTAAGGGAAGGAGAAAGAAAGGGAGAGAAACATCACTGGGGACCAGGCCCGAAACCCAGGCATGTGCCCCAACTCAGAATCGAACTGGTGGCCCAGAGGCCCACACTCAATCCACTGAGCTACACTAGCCAGGCTAAATATTTTTTTAGCTTTGTTTTTAGAAAGGGAGTATGGGAGGGAGAAAGAGAGGGAAATAAACATCAATGTAAGAGAGAAACATCAATTGGTTGACCCTTGTGCACATTCTGACCCCCCAACCTAAGCCAATGTGCCCCAACTAAGAATCGAACTGATGACCTTTCGCTTAGTGAGAATGCCCACCCAATTGAGCCATGCTGGTCTGGTTAGCAGGGTTGATTTTTAATGAAGCCTCTTTTCTTAGCTTATAGATGGCAATCTTCTCCCTGTACCTTTGCATGGTCTTCTCTTTGTACATGTCTGTATCCTGGTGTGTTCTTAAAAGGACTGGATCTGTTTTAATCCAGGCATACAGGAGTGGGTCCCACCTAAATAATCACATTTGTACTTAATTATCACTTTAAAGATTGACTCCAAATCCAGCCACATTCTGAGGTACTAAGAGTTAGGACTTTGACATATGAATTTGAGTAGACAAAATTCAGCCCATAAGAAGGATGTACATACCTTTTTGGTGTGAAGCATTGTTTAGCCTACCACAGCCTCCACTGTATGTAATACATGTAATAAATTAACCACTCTCCTAGGCATCTAGAATGGCACTAGTTACATAGCATCCTTGGGAGGATAAAGAAAATAGTCATTCAAATCATGAGTGAAGGTGGTCAGAAGGCACACATTTCTAGTTATAAAATGAATATGTCCTAGGGAAGTGATGTACAAAATGGTGACTATAGTTAATACTGTATTGTATACTTGAAAATTGCCAAGGGATTAACATTTCAAGGGTGATACCCTGTTGGTTTTGACTGAATTTTCATATAAATTTTTTAAACAGATGAGAGATAGAGCTAACCCTTATCTGTAAGTTTTGATTTTATATTGTTTCTTCCCATGTGCAAAACCAGTTTTCCCCACAAGTAGTTTTGGTGTGTGAGGTGGGAGATATAAAGGAAAGCAGAATGTTTTATCATGATTTTACTTCAGCAAGTTTTGAACACATTGGAAGTTCTAAACTCCGAACAAACAAAAAAGAGTGAGTATATCTTAAAAGTTTTCATCACAAGAAAAAATGTAACTATGTATGGTATTGTATTAAAAAAAAATCATTTTTTTGTGTTCTGTGGTTCTGAAAAAAAACCCTGGTTTCCTCCCAGTACATAATGGAAGAGTCTTACAGACATCATGGCAAAAACTTACACTTGTAAGAGTGAACTCTTGGGGGGATGCGGACTCTGTGCCAGGCACACTTCTAAGCTTTACGTATATTAACATGTTTAAACCTCACGAGGACCCTGACATCACTCCAACTTTTCACATGAGGAAAATGAGGCTCCAAGAGGTAACACTAGTAATGCACAGAACTAATGGAAGGCAGAGCTAGGACCTAAGTCCAAGAAGTCTGGCTCTCACCCATCACGCAGGTGATACCTGCGCACACCCAGAGCTCCAAAAGATTGATTTGCCTGGTACATGTGTCTGAGGTTGAGTTTGATCAACGCTATGTTTCCCAAGCAATTCCCGATTAACTCAAAAAGAAACTGTGTTGATTTTATTTTCAAAACAAGATAAAGCTGCAAGCTCTTCTGGGCTATCCTGAGAACACAATACAATTTCAACATTTTCGTAGCATTTGTCTAAGCTATTTGGTTGGGCTCATCTTTTAATCTATTAAATATGACTTAAAGTAAGCCAGCATTTGGTTGAGGTTTTGAATTACTTTTTTTCTTTTACAAAGATTTTATCTTCTCAGTGTTAGTGTATGGGAAAAGGGATTTTACTGTAATGGTAGTTTATTATTACATTTATTTAAATTCCAATTGAGTTTAAATAACAGGAAATTTGATTTTGCCTCTAGACAGGGTAATTGATGAATGATATTACTTTATACTGAGGTCAGTATTATGGCCTGGCCGACTCCTATGGTTGGGGTAGGAATAAACCACAAAGTATAATTGTACAAAAGATTCTAATGTTTAAAGCAGAAGGAACAATTTCTAAGATTTTAACTTAGAGTTAAAAAATAAGGCCCAAAAAGATGATTTGGGACAATTCTATTTTGATAGAAACAGAAGTAAAATCACCATTATTGGGTGATGAAAATTCTAGACCAGACCACAAACTAAATAAAATTTTGATAGTGTGAATAATACTATAACACATTGGGGTGATTATTTTTATAGCTAAATTTTTAATCCTCTGATTTACCCTTTATATCTTTTTAACATTTTCAAAGGTATGATAACCAAATGGCCTCAAGATTTTGCTCATCTCTTTAAATCAGTTTTACTTTAAGTATAGTTATTTGTTCCAATATAATGCATAATTTTTGCAATTAGAACATAAATAGGGTTAATTTTTTACTCTCTGAAGCTCTTTATTGCTTTGTTATGTCTAGACATACCACCCATCTTTGGCAATAAACATTCGAGTTTGACTTCTTAATACAATTGAGATGTTTACATCATTTACAATGTCTTAGTAATCCATTCATCATAATAATGTCAAGTAAAATTTATGGTCCTGGTGCTACCTCTGGTGACAACATCATGAAAAGAAGATTAACTGTAAGAAATCTCTTGGTAGCAAAGGAGGTAAGACTGTTTTCTGTCCAGAAAGTTGTCTGGCACATTTTTAATTGTGCTGGAATCTTTTCTGCTATTGGTGCCATATAGAAATTTCTTATCTTAAAGCTATGCAAATGTCAGAACAATGGTAACATCTTGATTTCCATTTTCTCTATAGGTTCATTTACTCTAAAGATGAAGAATGTAAAGAACAGTTTATAACAGAGCTGATTAAATATAACTCTGAAGCTTTATGGAAAATTGAAGTTAAATGTTGACGTTCAATATTTAAAACATTGTGATAAACTTAAGGTATTCATTTTTAAATCAATTGCAACCAAAGATCACAAATTACTTGACAAGTTTTGTTCATTTATTTATTTTTAATGTATTCAAAATTAAAAAAAAACAGTCTACTCATTACTTGGTAAATGTTCTCGAAATGTTTGAAGCCTTTGTTTTGAATGTAGAGATCTAGCTGTAAAAATGCGGTCTACTTTAAAAGGGACAGTCTGTACTTGTCCACACTAGGACTGAATTTCATCTACGGAGATAAGTGAAAAAGCTATCCCCTGTGTTTATGCAAGAATAAGACTATCTCCTACCCTTAAATCCTACTTTAATTTTTTAAGAGAGTTATTGAAGCAGTTTTCAAAGATTAAATTTACATTTGCCTGTAAATCTCACAATTCTATTTACAAAAGATATTCCATTATTCTAAATATCAATATTTGCATTATAAAAGGCTTATTCATTGGTTTGGCAAAGGGAGAGGCTGACAGCATGTCATGGATTCAAAAGCCAACAGAAGAAGGGATATAATACAGAACATGAGGCCTCTGGGATGCCTGAATATGATATACCCTTTCTGGTTTCCTAAATTTCTCATTAAAATAAAACCGTAACAGCAAGAATGAAATGGCCTGGATTGATTTGGGGGATACAGTGTTCACTCAGAAGAGATGGAAAGTTTTTGAAATAAAATGATATTAAGAAACTCTTTTCATTTGAGCCAGTTTGCTACCTGATGATTTTAATCCACAGCCAGGCATTGGAAAGCATGGGTTGAACAGAAAAGCATAAGGTTACAAACTGCATGATACTGAGCAGAATTTGTAAGTAGAACAAGAACAGATGCTGAAACCATGGTACAACAGAACCTCAAAATCACATTTGTGTCTAGCCCATCACACAAACAGCAGGTACATTTTATTCCTGGTATTTGAGTATTGGTTTTCCATGACAGACTTCCTGAAAGTTAATTAAAAAAAAAAAAAAAAAGCTATATTGAAATAGACCATACTGTTCAAAAGAGTAACTTGTTTTTTTAAAGGTCTTAAATGGTATCTAGGTATTGCACACAGTTATCAACAGGTATACATTCATTTTGCTTTATGAGACACCTTGTGCCAGACACGGTGAACTCCGAGATAAATGACATTCGGCCTCTTCTCTTGCTGAACCTACACTCTGCTTTGGGCCGTGAGTGATATAAGAGGCAAATGGGAAGTACCATATCTCCTATGAGATGTTAGGGAAAAGATTTACTGCCGTGACCTCAGCTGGTGAGAGAAAGCTTTGTGGAGGAAATCAGACTTGACCTAGATTATAAAAGTGAGCAATAAATAATAATAATAATAACTCATGAGCTATATATGTTATTGGTTTGAAAGCACTTATCCTTAGGCATTACCTCATTTATCGCTCACAACTGAGGAACAGTGAGCAAGCAAATTTGTCACAAGCAGGATGCAATTGCTGTGAGGAGAACAGCGGAGTGCTATCGTTGGAAGGGAAGCTGAGGTAACATACAGAGGGCCTGGAAGCCCAGAAGTTATACATGTGGACTGTGTATTTTAAGCTATTGAAATTTCTGTGCACGTGTGTATGTGTGTATCTCCATAGATGAGAGATGACAGATAATTTGAAAATGGGGTAAGTTCTTTCATTAGGTTGATTAAATTATTGGGATTTCTCTTTAAAGCTCAGGAAAATAGAGTATACTCAGTGTATTCTTGCACAATTACCTGATCTGGAAAGGCATCTAGGATTCTTCTCATAACTGGCCATTTCAGACTGACAGCAACACTTCGTCCATATGATTTTACAGTTATCACAAGGTATTCTTCATACAGGGATCACATATATATGAAGTATTTCACTGAGGAAAATACATGATCAAAAGTTCTCTCGGGCAAACAGAGTGTGCATGATAAACAAATAATTTTAAAAAAAGGTTGCAAAAAAACTAAATAAAAAAAAAGTTGCGAAGTTGGAGGTTGCTTCATCAAATGAGAAAAATTGCACAACCGTAACTCAAACGGTCTCCCTTAGAACTTATTTTACTCCAAAATATACAGTGCAAAATTTGCCAGTGGAGGTAGCGGAGTCAGTGAGAAATTAATAAAATGACCTACACTTAGAATAAAATGAAGAAAAATAAATGGTATTATCTGTTAAGAGCCACAGATAATGACCTGAACTTTTCAGCACTTGACGAGTATAAATGACTCATAATAACACTGCCTAGTAAAGTAAGGGGAAGCTTTCGTCTTCCATGGGACACTAGGAGTCTGTACCTTTCTCTTTCACTTTTCAAAATCTTTTTCCTAGAGGATATCACTTTACATCAAATAGACAATAAATACTATTTTGGCCTTACATGATACAGTAACTTTCAGAGACCATACAATGTCAGCTCTAATCTTCAGCTACATTGTAAATGCAAATTATACCTTTCAAATGATATCCATGTGATGTCAATATAATTCTTCATAAATAAATTTATGAAAGATTAAAGCACATGAAACCTAGTTAAAGGATACTTTGGCTATAAACACCCATGGCAAAAATTAAGGTTGTCTTTATATAATTGAAAACTTCTGGATGAGTTTCAAGTAAAGTCCTCAACAGGAGGTTAATTATAAGTAAACGTATCCATACCTTTTATTGGGGTAAAGGGAATCAAAATGTATTAAGTATATACTGTGTTTCTGGTTATAGAAAATATTCAGCATAGTAAGCACTTTGGAAATTTTATTTCATTTAAAAGTCATCTTTTTGGAGGGAATACATGTTCATATCCCTATTTTAAAGATGGGAAATTTAAAATTAAGAGAGATCCAATGACTTGCTCAAGTTCATGCATGCAATCAGTGATACCAAATCAATGCTCTTGTCAGATCACATCGCCTTCTTGTCCGTATTCCATAGTCCTCCTTTGTCCCACCATCATCACAAACCCAGGATCCCTGCACTATTCCCATGGCTCACCACTTCCAAAATGTATCTGGAGTAAAGGTCAGTTACTCTTCAATACAGTAGGTAGTAGACAGCTACCCACTTGTGGTCATTTGTGCCTTTATGTGGAAACCAAAGCTTTGACAGCTTACCCAGGGAAATAAATAGGTACTGAAGAAATAAATACCTTCTGACAGAATGTAAGACATTGATAATATGTCTTTAAAGAAGTTACTCTGATTTGTGGAAAGGTATTGCTGATGATACTTCAAATTATATGGAGTAAACAGTTTTAATTTTTGAAGAATAGCAGTATGATTTCACCTGCTATTTGTAACCATAAAATTGGAGGACTCTCTTTTGGAAGGCATAATAAATTTTTTTAAGTAACATTAAAAACACAATGCTTTATGTAGTGTTTTTAGTTGTTTTGTTTTGTTTTGTTATCTCCCAAATCCTTTCACTTACATTTTTAGAGTTAAAACTCAGTAGAGTCAGGTATTCTTGTTTTCTCTACTTTAGAGAAAATAAACAAAAATCAAAGCTCAGGTGGTGAGGAAACTGACAAGGGTACCCAGGCGCTAAGCAATAAGTCAAGCCTTATTACTCCACTTTCCACTTTTTCTGAGAAGGGCATTTACTTAACCCTTCCAGAAAGCACTGCCCTTGCTTCGGCTTGGGGAGCCGTCACTAAAACCCAAGCTTTGTATTGGCTACATGTAAGGTATTGTTTTGTTTTCATTTCTACCTGAGATGGCAAAAATACCACTGTAAAATGCATTTAAGATTATTATAGCTGACTTATAAAGGGCAGCTACTATTGTCTTTGTCTTCTGCTGAAGGACCACTGAGAGGAGATTGAGTCCAAATAAAATAACTTAGCTTATATGTATATGTAAAATACCAGACTGAAAATCTTAGGAGATTCAAGAGCTTGATTGAAACAAAACTGTAGTAACTTTTCCAGATTTCAGAATAGGGTTATACCCCAAATAAGTGACATTCTAGAGCCATTTTGCCATTTTTGTTAATAGGAATGGTGATAATTTATGATGTGGAATTTATAAATTTTTAAAATCTTACTCTCTCTGCCTGGAACTTGAGTCAATGTTTTATTAGAGGGAATTATTAGCAGATACAGATATTCTTACCCTCATTTGAATGGATAGACTGGAGCCACTTCTTTTACAATGTATAATGAGACTATTTTGCATATATGAAACAATAAAGGCCAATAACTACTTTGTGTACTTGTTTTAACTCATTTCAATCACTACCCCAACTTCAGAGGCATTAAAAGGAGCTAACTGCATTGCCCATGGTGCTTTCTTTCATATGATAGCAGTACGTAGAGGTATAATCTGTGAAAAAGTAAAGCTATTGCAGATTGAATATTTTTAAAGATTAACATTTGTATTAAAAAAAAAAAAAACCTTACTGATGCTGGAAAAGGACAAAGAAACTCATAAAAATGAACACTTACATATAGATCTGTTCCAAGATTGAGACAGCCCACAATCTTTTTCTACAGAAACTCCATGGAGAAATGACTACAAAATCCATCCCTTTATAGATGTAATATGTGTTGAATATAAGTCTCATAAAGCAAGCTCACATTGTCAGTCATATGTAACAGTAATCCTACTAGATTTTTAGTTATTTTGAAATTCAGTTTAGTTCTACAGTGTGCCATTAATAATTCTGATTTTTGCAAGTATAAAAACAATATATAATAATTTTAAAATTACAAAATAGAATAGATATGAGGAAAATAAAATTAATCCACTATACCACCATTAATACATAACCATTTGAAACATTTAGGTGTTCCATGTACATTCATGGATTATATGATCTATAAAATATATTGTGTTATTTTATTAACATTATATCATTAAATGTTTTAATAGAACTTTATCATAAATGAATTGTTATATTTTGGGAACTTTATACTCTTTTTAAAATAACAAATCAATGGAAATAATTTAAATACATAAGAAAATAGAGCAACTCACATATTATGAAAAGAAATGATTGAATTTCTAGAAAATCTAAGCAGATGCTTAGGGGAAAGTCCATTCTAAACATCAGAAATACCTGCCAAGATCAGAGAGCACCCAATTGGCTGTCCATGCATGAGTCAGAAACGAGGGCTCTCTTCCCTCCTTAATCCAAGCTGGAAGAATCGGGACTGAAGTCAGTAAAATGGGCTGGAGCAGTGTGGTGCTGGGTAGAGGGAGAGGAGTCTCATCCAATTTTTCCCGACTCCTCCAGGCTTCCAACTTTCAGTCCTGAGGGTCATTTTATTTTATTTTTTTTAATTTTTTTTTATTTTATTTATTTTTTAGACAGAGGAGAAGGGAGGGAGAAAGAGAGAGAGGAACAGCAATGTACGGTTGCCTCTCACATGGCCCTCACTGGGGACCTGGCCTGCAACTCAGGCATGTGCCCTGACCGGGAATCGAACCGGGATCGTCTGGTTCCCAGCCCGCGCTCAATCCACTGAGCTACACCAGCCAGGGCCTGAGGGTCGTTTCAAACTACATCAAAGCCCATGTATTCATAACTAAAGGAAATTGGTAACTTTAAATGATAAAACAGAAATACTTTAAAGTGACTGAGGTGTATTTGTATATATAAAGCATGACCAAGACTTTGTAAACTAAAATTACTTCAAAATAAAAAACTAAGAAATAATAAATAAATGGAAAAGAAAAGAAGCAAAGAAAGTCATAGGGTCATCTGAACTTTTATCGACAGGGCACAGTAAAATGTAGCTCACTCCAAGTAGTTTTAATGGGACCATGATAGAAAAAATATGGCAGCTCTGTGATTCAATTTCTGAGTTATATTTATTCAACAAGATAGCTCATATAAATAAATAGGTGAATATAAATAGAAAAGGACAAATATTATAGGAATATAGATCATATTATCTTTTTACTTTCTCTTCTGTGTCACCTTCTCATCCTTAACTGAATGGGGTGGAGGGGAAAGGAGAGGGGAGGACTGTAAGGAAGAATGTAACAATATTATAGAAAATATTGGTTGATATAAAAATTAGCTTCAAATTTCTGTTGCTACAAAATCCTTTTTCAATATGTTTGAATGATCAGTAGATGGATTTTCTCCAAGTTGGTATGGCTTAATATAATCAAGTTTCCAAGGTTTTGGGAAATAATTGATTTTCTAATGTGTGCCATATACTGTGATTTACACTAGAGCAATGGCTATATTTACACAGCAGGATTCTTCCAGGCCATGTAGAAAAGGTTACTACTAATTTATTCTAACTCTATTAGGAAAATGTAATGTCATTTTGTTCAACACACTGATGAAAAAATAGAACACAAAACAAGGATCATGCTGGCTTTTACAGTTTTAGATATTTAAAGGTTCATATTCAACCCAATTTATATCTAAAATGAGGAAAAATATACATGTTGGCTCTCAAAGCCACAAAAGCAATACTGTAGAGGCGTATGAATGAAGATTCTCATTGTCGTAATGGGAGATTAGTTTACTGCCCTCCGGAAATTTCAGGCGAACCAATTTCTTTTTTTCAAGTAGATAAACTGACACACCACACATTAGGTTGACTGGGAAACATAATTACTTATTCTACAAACATGTCTTCAGATAGAAGTCCTTAGAGAAAAATGCTTCAAACAATGCTCTCTCAAGGAGAGATTCAGAGATTTCAGATGATGTTGCCTGGCAATATCATCTATATTGCTAGAATAACACTCATCATGCTGGGTTAGCCTTAACTGCACACAATGTGTTTAATATGACTTGAAAACGGTCACAAAATTCTGGTGATACATGATTTGCATTTTAAACGATGAATAGGCGTTAACTGGGTGGAAATAAAGGAAGGATATTTTAGGTCAGAGGGAACAGAAATGAGAGAGACAGAGTATTATGAGAAAGAATTAATCAGGGAAAGTCAATTGCTGTATTTATTCACAGAGATACATTTGGGCCTCAGAATCCTTCTCACCAGAGAGCGATCAGCTCAATAGGTGAAACTAAGTTGCTATTTCGTTCTATAGTTTATCAAGTCTGGTTGTAGACAACAAAAGTTAGTATTCTTCTTTATGGACAAAATCTCAGCAAAAAGCTTGCAGAGCTCCTGAGCTTCTTTCACTTCTCTGAGGCCAAGATGTATTTCCTATCAGTTCATCATCCTGCAAATCCTCAATATTGAAATTCATAGCACGACTTTTGTGTGAGAAAGTATTGATCCCGTGACTCCTGTTCTCAGAGGCGCTGTACTACAAGCCGACGTTATTTACACTTCCTTTTTTTTTTTTTTTTTTTGCACATCATGGAAACACAATGGTTATTTCATATACAAGAAGGAACCAAAGCAACTTTCCCACCTGGACCAGGAAGGGATTATTCAACCTAACATACTGAGAAAGTAGAACTAGCCAATTATCAACCTTTACTGAAGAGAAAAGCATAACAGGGATAAGCAGAGAAAAGAATTTGAGGGGAGGAAAATACTGTAGGGAATCTGTACAGGAAGAGGAAGTGATGCTCCATATCAATCCTCAAGTAATCGTTAGACCAAGACACTGAAAATTTTTTACATAATTTCAGGAAATGTGTTTTTACACAGGTGGCGTATGACAGTGAAAGTGGAAAAATAGACTCATAATCTCTTTCTAGATATTGTCTTAATTCTGGTTTTTTAGCTTCCATTGAACTTTATAGTCACTTGGAAATGAAGTTTCCAAAAACTGATGTCCTCAGGGACAATGACTGTATTAATTTTCTATAGCTGCCTAACACACTGCCACAGACTCAGCAGCTTACGGCAGCACAGATTGATTATCTCAAGGTTTCTGCTCCTGAGGAGTCTGGGTACGGGTCAGCTGGATCGTTTGCTCAGCGTCTCAGTTGGCTGTAATGAAGATATAAACCAGGGAAAATGTGAGGCTTGGAGTCCTCCTACAAGCTTCCTGGTTCCTGGAATTCATCTCCTTGCACTAGTATGACTGAGGTCCCTGTTTTCCTGCTACCCGTCAATCAAACACCCATCTCAACTCTTAAAGGTCACTCACTATTTCTTACCACGTGGGCCCTGAAGACCTGTCATAATATGGATGTTTATTTCTGCCGGGACAGCAGGAGTGTACTTTTCTGACTTCCTCCTCTGCAACCAGCAGAAAAATCTCTCTGCATGGGAAGGGCTTACCTCACTAGGTCAGACTGTACCAGGGTCATCTCCCTTTCACTATATAACATAACATAACCATAAAAGTGATATCTCATCTCATCCTCAGGTTCTGCCCTCACTCAGGAACTTTATGCCAACTGTATACACCAGGGCACAGAAATCGTGGGGGACATCTAAGCATTCTTACGAGTGAAAGTGGCAACAAACGCTAGAGCTAATACTTTGTGTCTATGAAAAGTGTCAATAAGTTAATTAGTAACTTTCAGTTTCTGGAAACATGGAGTATTGACATTTAGATCATGCTATCAGG